>JADRCD010205236.1:0-41700 GCA_019843815.1 Montemys delectorum | reverse complement strand
AGAAAGAAAGAAAGAAAGAAAGAAAGAAAGAAAGAAAGAAAGAAAGAGAAGTCATGCTATAATCACCCAAACTTATGCATTGTTTAGTAAATTGGATTTTTATATTTTTTCTCTATTATTATATTATTGTTATCTTTTAGTAAAACTTTACACTTTATTCTTGGATATTGATATTTAATTGAATAAACAATTTGTGTATTATTTTATAGAACTTAGAATTACAGCTTTGGTTCTGCTTTTGTAGATGTATTGGATCTTACAATGTTTTGGAAAATCAAATGCAAATTTCTCAGTGTTGTTACTTTGTGAGCATTGTCCTTCATGTACTCTTCTGTACCTTAAATATTTTCACCTTCAAGAATTAGCCCAGCTGGGTGGTGGTGGCACACACCTTTAATCCCAGCACTTGGGAGGCAGAGGCAGGTGGATTTCTGAGTTCGAGGCCAGCCTAGGCTACAGAGTGAGTTCCAGGACAGCCAGGGCGATCCAGAGAAACCCTGTTTCGAAAAACCAAAAATAAAGAAGAAGAAGAAGAAGAAGGAGGAGGAGGAGGAGGAGGAGGAGGAGGAGGAGGAGGAGGAGGAGGAGGAGGAGAAGAAGAAGAAGAAGAAGAAGAAGAAGAAGAAGAAGAAGAAGAAGAAGAAGAAGAAGAAGAAGAAGAACAACAACAACAACAACAACAACAACAACAACAACAACAACAACAACAAACAAAACAAAAACAAAACACTCTTGGGACTGGTGAGATGGCTCAGAGGGTAAGAGCACTGACTGCTTTTCTGAAGGTCCTGATTTCAAATCCCAGCAACCACATGGTGACTCACAACCACCTGTAATGAGATCTGATGCCCTCTTCTGGTGCATCTGAAGACAGCTACAGTGTACTTATGTATAATAATAAATAAATCTTTTAAAAAAATGAATTAGCCCTGTCTTATATCTCAGCCATTAAGAATCACTTAAATTCTACTTGCTCAGAGAAAAAGAAGAAAAAAGTATGTAGTTCCTCATGAATACCAACAACAGTTCTATAAATATGATTTATTGCCAAGGACAAATCCTAATGATATTCCCATCTTATAACTTGCACTTGTAATGGGTGCATGATATATTCAGGTATTCTAAGAAAGAAAAAAAACAGCCCAGGTGCTCTAACATGCCCAGGATCAGAGGTGTGGAGGATACACACTATCACACCAGAAAAGCAAAATTCAGATCTAAAATTACTTCTCATGATGATGATACAGGACTTTAAGAAAGACATAAATAGCACCCTCAAAGAAATACAGGAGAACACAGGTAAACAGCTAGAAGCCCTTCAAAAGGAAACACAAAAATTCCTTAAAGAACTACAGGAGCTGAGGTGGGACCAGCCTGGAGGCACAGTCCTCACAAGTCAGGCAGGGGAGCCACAGGGCAGCAGGGACAGGATCCTCTCAGCTTCTGAGTGACAGAGGTGGATCAACGACCCTCTCTGCCCCTTCCCTGCAAGCAGAGGACCTGCCTCCAGGGAGTGCTTAACTCAGAGACTCAGGACAGATCCACCATTTTCTCTCCGGTGACTTTCTAAGGCAGAACCAGCCGGGAGGCACAGGCCCCACAAGTCGCAGGGGAGTCACAGGGCAGCAGGGACAGGACAAGCTCTAGTCAGAGACACCAAGAACATCTAACATCAGAGATCAAGAGATAGCGAAAGGCAAACGCAAGAATCCTATCAACAGAAACCAAGACTATTTGGCTTCATCAGAACCTAGTACTCCCACCACAGCAAGTCCTGGATATCCCAAAACACTGGAAAAGCAAGATTTGGATCTAAAATCATATCTCACAATGCTGATAGAAGAACTTAAGAAGGACATGAATAACTCCCTTAAAGAAATACAGGAGAACACAGGTAAAGAGGCACAAGTCCTTAAAGAGGAAACAAAAAATCTCATAAAGAATTACAGGAGATCACAAGTAAACAATTAGAAGCACTTAAAGAGCAAAATGAAAAATCCTTTAAGGAATTGCTGGAAAACACAAATAAACAAGTGAAGGAATTGAGTAAAACCATCAAGGACCTAAAAATGAAAGTAGAAACAATAAAGAAATCACAAAAAGAGACAACTCTGGAGTTAGAAATCTTAGGAAAGAAGTCAGGAAACATAGATGCAAGCATCACCAACAGAATACAAGAGATAGAAGAGAGAATCTTAGGGGCAGATGATAACATAGACAACATTGAGAGAACAGTCAAAGAAAATGCAAAATGCAAAACGACCCTAACCCAAAACATCCAGGAAATCCAGGACACAATGAGAAGGATAATAGGTATAGAAGAAAGTGAAGACCTCCAATTTAAAGGGCCAGTAAATATCTTCAACAAAATTATAGAAGAAAACTTCCCTAACCTAAGAAAGAGATGCCTATGAACATACAAGAAGCCTATAGAACTCCAAAAAGATTGGACCAGAAAAGAAATTCCTCCCACCACATAATAGTCAAAACAACAAATGCACAAAACAAAGAAAGAATACTAAAAGCAGTAAGGGAAAAAGGTCAAGTAACATACAAAGGCAGGCCTATCAGAATTACACCAGACTTCTCATAAGAGGCTATGAAAGCTACAAGATCCTGGGCAGATGTCATACAGACCCTACAAGAATACAAATGCCAGCTCAGGCTACTATATCCAGCAAAACTCTCAATTACCATAGATGGAGAAAACAAGATATTCCATGTCAAAACAAAATTTACACAATATCTTTCCACAAATCCAGCCCTACAAAGGATAATAGATGGAAAACATCAACATAAGGAGCAAAACTGCACCCCAGAAGAAGCAAGAAGGTAATCTTTCAACAAATCAACACAAACCTAATTCCACCTCTTATAACAAAAACAACAGGAATGTGACAATTATTTTTTCTTAATATATTAATATGAAAATTAATATTACCAACATATCCTAATTGATTGAAATCCAATAATATGAAGAATTAGAAATTTGTTGATTGTCATCCAATGGTCTCTCTAATTTGGTAATTGAAGAAATAGGTCCAATATTGTATAATCTTTGTACACTTTCAGCTTGTTTGTTCATGACAGTGTCTTGCTGTGTACAACATAAGGGTCTTGAAATCTTTTTTCTCCTATCTTAGCCTCTCTACTAGTAGTATTGTTTATTTCATGTTTTTACACTATACTATGGTTTTCAGAACAGCATATATATTTTAAAAGTATTTATATACCCCAAAGAAACATAGACTTGGGAGGTGGCTTGTAAGAGAACAAGAAAGAGTGAGACTGAATGCTTTGCTTGACGTTTTTAACTCTTGTATCAAGTTTGAAGAAGAGGACTTTATAAGTTACTCTTTCTCTGAGATGAATGCTTTTCCAAATTATCACAGCCAATGAACCAAATTCTTACCCTCACCTAATGTCTGTGCCACCCTCCAAGCAGAACCATTGTTCATTGAAACAGTTGGTGAATGACTTTATGGATAGACCATCTTAATACACACACCATCTCTTAAATGAATGTAACCTGTTCTCTGTGGGCTGAGAATAAAGTCTCTCACTCAAGTCAAATAGCTTTGACCACAGCAGGAAGTCTGTATCCAAAAATCGTGCCTGGCGCAGCAGAACTGTCAACTCTCAGCTTAGCTACGATGGAGGTAAAATCCTTTGGTGATGTGAGGGTCATTGAAGTACAGCCTTATTACAATGAAATCCAGTGTCTAAAAATTGTTCTTATTTTAGGCTTGTACCACAGTAAGAGCCAAGATTTTAAGCTCTACTAAATACAAAACCAACAAACAAAAAGGCTTTATCTATTTATGTTCATTTAAGAAAATACTAGTAGTGATGTATTATTTTGAAAGATACAGTTAATATGTTTGGAGTTATTTAAAATTTACGTTGAGAAAAATGTATGTATTTTCAGTATTGCTGTAGACAAGCATCTACGTAAGACTATTGACTGTTGTTTTATATCAAACAACTTTATAATACTCTTTTTTATTGTTATAATATTTTATAAATTTAAAGAATATGACAAAAAAGATATTGTAGATATTGAAGGGAGGTTCTGGGAGGAGTTGGGGTACAAAAGGGAAACAAGAATGTTATTTAATTCTATTTACTTAAAATGTGTTTTTAAATGTTAACAAATTCAGATAAATTGAGATTGTGTAATTCTCATCATAATGCAATAAAAGTTAAAAAAAGAAAATTATTTTTTAAAAAAAGAAAAAAGTGTGTTGCTGAAGTTATTATGTGACAAATGTGTGGTTTTTTTTTTAAGTTTTAAACCTTTTGTTTAACCAACATTGTTCTTCAGAAGGGGTGCACCATTCCTGGAGGTACTACAATACCAGGGTGATGCATGGAGTAGAATCAGTAAGCTCCTATTCTGACTCCTAGTTCTAAAAATCCATTTAATATATATATATCCTTAGATAGAGGACATATTAGATATTAAATTGGCAAGAACAGATACTACACTTGATCTTAGCCAAAAGACTGAGAAGTGATGACAAATTGTCTTTTATAACACAATATTAAACATGAATTTTTTTGTAAAAGAAAAAAAATAGAGCCACTCCTATAGAGGAGCTAGGAGGGCTGTTGCTGGTGTGGATTCAGAAGCAGGGCTGCAGCAATACACTGGAATTTGCATCATGCCGTCAGGGGTGGCACAGATGTTGGACAAGGAGCTACAGGTTTTATCATTTGCCTGACTGTGTTTCAGTCTTACTTTAAACCCATTTCTTCTTCCTCTCTTAACTTCCTCCCGCTTGGAGTGAGAATGTTTGCACTATGCCATTGTACACCAGAAGCATAAACCTTGCATTTAAAGTTTTATAGCAACTCAAAGCTAAGAATGTAGCCTGTGCTTCAGGGAAGACTTTGTTCGTGAACTTTTGAATAACTCTAGGCTTATTAGGAAACTGTGGATGCTGGGTTTAGAGTTTGATGGCTTTGTTGCAATAAAGCTAGAAGGGGCGCCCGCTCACAACATATGGGTGTTTACAGAAGCCAGGAGAAAATGTCAGATGCCTTGCAGCTGAAGGTTGCAGGTGGTTGTGAGCCACCTTTGAGGGTTCTGAGAACCAAATCAAACCTGTATTCCCTGCAAGAAGTGGTCTTTACCACTGAGCCATTTCTCCAAGCCCCATGATAGTACCTTCTAAACAGTAGGTTAATACATCTGAAGTTCTAGATAGTATGTCTTCCTGGCCCACTGTATCAAGAACTTCTGTTTGTTTTGAGACAATGCTCCTCTGTGTAGCCCTGGCTGTCATGGAACTCACTCACTCTGTAGTCCAGGCTAACCTCAAACTCAGAGATCCACCTACCTATGCCTCCCCAGTACTGAGATTAAAGTTATGTGGCACCACCACCTGGCTTCAAGTGCTCCTCTGATTCACCTGCACCCAACCCTAGCCATCATCATACAATGGCACTGGGCAGTTAATATACATCTTCTCCTCAAGTTATCTTGACCAATTGTATCAGCTTGAATCTAGCAGGAAGCATAAAACCAGTATTTAAAATATGATAACAGATAATTCCAGGGTTGAGGGGGCTATTGGGTGGGTTAGCACAGTGGAGAAGGGCATAAAAGAGCAGACAGGCTTAGATGACTCAGTCTCAACTCCCTGAGCACTCAGCATCTGTGTCCAAGGTTCTTACAGTCATAGCCTTCTGGCAACTTTACAATAAAGATGCCTGGCACCATCCCAGAGGAAGCTGAAGCATCCTGGGGGAGATCCTAGGCACGGGTTTAAAAGTTTATATTTTTTTTTTAAAAAGTTATACTCTGGGAGAGCTTAAATGTAGCCAAGGGAAAGACCTGTACTAGCCTAGACCTGGACTCTAGACTTTGTGAACTGCCCAGCTTCAATCCCATCTCTGTCAACCTGAGGTCTTTCTTTCCCTTCCAGAGCCTCAAATTGGTTCTGGTTGAGAATTTTGCTCTTAAGTCCCTCCCTTGTAGACTTCACAAGGCCTGGTGTAAGGATGAGCCTGGTAAGGAATCTCTGAGTGCTAAAGAAAGAATCCATTAGAATCCTCAGTCTTCTAGACAGGTAGTATTTTAAATTTATTTTTATTTTATGTATATAAGTGGTTTATTCTGCATGTTATCCACATCTGAAACCACCTCTTTGTTTGTATTCTCATGCATGGTCCAGATTCCTCCTTTGACTCAGAGGTTCATAAGTCAGAGATTGGGTCTTCTTGTTCTCCCTGAACTTGGAAAGGATCTGAAGCTAAGTATGTGGTCAGTAAATAGCTGTTGAGCTATCACTTCTCTTACCCTCCACAGGGACTGGTGGCTTGGGTTAAGTGCTATTGTCAATGGGTTTTGATGCTGGAGAACATACTCGGATATATGTGTTTCCCATAAATGGAACACATTCATAGTTTGTGATTGAGAAAGGGTACCATGGCAACACCTCCAGCTATAGAGCTACCATGGATATATCTACCACCAGGTGGCAGTAAGTGATCTTTAAGAATCAGAGAGACTCTACAACTCCTTCCATGGGTATTTTGTTCCCCCTTTTAAGAAGGAACAAAGTATCCACACTTTGGCCTTCCTTCTTCTTGACTTTCTTATGGTACTTTGTGTATTCCGATTTTCTTGGCTAATATCCACTTATCAGAGAATGCAGAGACTAAAGAAGGACAATTCAGAGACTGCTCCACCTGGGAATTCTTCCCATATTCAATCATCAAATCTAGACACTATTGTGGATGCCAGCAAGTGCTGAATGACAGAAGCCTGATATAGCTGTCTCCTGAGAGGCTCTGACAGTACCGGACTAATACAGAAGTAGAGGCTCACAGCCATCCATTGGTCTGAGTACAGGGTCTCCAATGAAGGAGTTAGAGAAAGGACCCAAGGAGCTGAAGGGTTTGCAGCTCCTTAGGATGAACAACAATATGAACTAACTAGTACCCTCAGAGCTCCCAGGGACTAAAACACCAACCAAAAAGTACACATGGTGGGACTAATGGCTCCAGCAGCATATGTGTAGCAGAGGATGGCCAAGTTGGTCATCACTGGGAGGAGAGGCCCTTGGCCCTGTGAAGGTTCTATGCCCCAGTGTAGGGGAATGCCAGGGCCAGTAAGCAGGAGGGGCTGAGGTGGTGAGCAGGGCGAGGGGGGAGGGAACAGGGGTTTGTTTTAATTTTTTGTTTTATTTTATTTTAGTTTAGTTTAGTTTAGTTTAGTTTTTGGAGAGGAACCTGGGAAAGGAGATATTGAAAATAAAGAAAACATCTAATAAAAAAAAAAAGAATCGGAGAGAAAGAGGAGAAATTGCTCTCTCTTGGGAAAATTTGGACATGCATGCATGCAAGCATCCATTGATCCACCTACCCAACTATATATTTACTAGTTCATTCACCAATGTCTCCTTTTATGCAGTATCTTATCTAAACAATCATTTTCTCATGAATACATTTTTCAAGAGTAAAAATAGTGGTCAAGATGGTAGTAGTCTATCCAAACCACAAATATGTCATAACATAGGACAGTGGAGGGAATTTAACAAAGCAACCTAAGGGTGAGACACAGGTGACCATTCAGAGAGGTCACTGAGAATCATAGGAAAGGTTGAAGAAAAGCAATGACAGGTTTCAAGCTGTATCTTCAAAGATCCCTCTGAATTAGCCCAAAGGGGTAAAACCAAACAGTGACACCATTACTGAAGGATGGGGTGGAGGGGACACTCATAATGGTACCAGCTTCTAGAATGAAGTATAATGGATGGGATTGACATCATTGTGGGACAAACTGGATAAGGTAGTGGCTGTGAGTGAAAGGGAAGTGTTGGGAAGGGATGGGAGGAGAAGAGAAGGAAGGGGAAGAAAAAAAGAGAAATGAGTCATTCATACCCATTACTCTGGAAAATATGTCTGGGCATTGATGTTCACCATTAAACTGAAACTGTGGCAGCAGCTGTGAATGGAAGTCCAAGGATCCAGCAATTGCTCAGTCCCACAAGGCAAGCACGTGAAGCAGAGAGAGTCTTCCTTCTTCCAATGTCCTTATATAGGTCTCCAGCAAAAAGTGTGGCCCAGGTTAAAGGTGTGTGCCACCACACCTTCAACCCCGGATGACCTTGCTTGAACTCGTAGATCTTCCAATCTTAATCTTCTAGGATTCATAGCCACTATGCCTCCACACCTTCAATCCCAGATGATCTTGAACTCATAGAGCTTTCTATGTTAATCCTATGGGATTCATAACCATTATTCCTTAAGGTCTCCATGCCAAGATTTAGGTCAGAAACTTGTATCTCTCAGCCTCCAGATTAGGGCCACGGGTGAGCCTTCTAATTCTGGTTTGTAGTTCATTTCAGACATAGTCAAGTTGACAACCAGGAATAGCCACTACACTTACTATATCAGGTGGTATCATACAAGTGCTTTTGAATATATTTCTTAATGATTCACTTTTAATATTCTATGCTCTTTCACTATGCTTAATTCCCAAAGAATATTATATATATTTTAGAACAATTTAGTATTCAACATTAGATATAGGATCATCAGTTATGGATAGTATTAAATATTCATTAATAATATTTTAGGGTATGAAAGTATATGAATAATAAAATTGAACAAATTTTTTATGTATTATTTCTCAAAATACTCAATATTATTAATGTTTGATTTATAAAGTGCATTTAAATAAAAAATTAAGAAAAATATTTATTTTTATTGTATGTGTACGGCTGTTCTGCCTGCATGGATGTCTATGCATTGCCTGTGTGTCTAGTGCCCACATGACCAGAATTAGAGTTACAGATGGTTGCAAGTCAATATGTAGGTGCTTGGAACTGAAACCTGGTCCTCTGCAAGAGTAACAAGGGCTCTTAACCACTGAACTATCTCTTCATTCAGTATATGTCCTGTATGTTTGTTTATTTGTTTGTTTGTTTTTGAAACACATGACCTGAAACTCACTAGGTAAAATAGGCTGGCCTCAACTTCCTTCTGCCTCCTGAGTGCTGGGATTACAGGAGGGCACCACTATGCCCTGCCTTGTTTGGTCGATTTTGTTTTATAATCTTATCAGTACTGTGCTCACAAATAAGCCTGTAAAATTCCCCTCAACAATCACCTTACAATCTCATCAGTGAGAAAAACTCTCCTTACCTGCACTTCTCCACCTCCCACTCCTACCCCTCTACCTTGCCACTTCTAACCCCTCCAGATCCCACTCCTACTCCTTCCTCTCCACTTCCTCACCCTAACCCTTCCACATCCCTACCCCCATGTCAGGCATGCAAATTTAACTTTCTTACTGGTTCTTACCACTTTCAAAAGAAGTCAGGATGTATTATTCATTGGAAGCACCATTTCATTTCAAATTTGGAAATGTAAGCCTGTTTTATTTTGTAATTCACTGGCTATTAGAGCCGTAGGAATTAGAAATGACTAATAGAGTCACTGAATATGTTGGTTTGGGGGAAATCATTTTAAAATGGTATGTGGTATATTCTGTACTTTGAAATGTTTTGTTTTCTTCTGTTTAAAACTATAAGAAGGGCTTAAGAGATGGTGCAGTGTCTAAAGGGTTAATGCACTCCTGTAAAGAACCTAAGTTTGGTTCCCAGCACCCACATTAGGAAGCTGCAACCTCGGCTCCTGGAGATCCAGTGTAGCCTGTCTTTGCTACTTTGTGGGTTCATTTTTCTACCATTTATCCTCCTGTTTTCACTCCCCTCCACTAGATAGGACTGAAATAATAGAATAGGAGAGAGAAGAGAGCTAGAGAGAGAGAGAGAGAGAGAGAGAGAGAGAGAGAGAGAGAGAGAGAGAGAGAATTCTAAGCTCTTTAAGCCACTAAACAACATGATTCTATAATAACATCAAATTGAATCTGTTCTTGTATATCAGAGTACCATCTTTTGCCTAGCAACTCATCTTTTACTATATCCATTCCACTTGTTCTATTTTGCTGTTCAATATTCACAGCTTCTTTCCTCCACCATGTTAACCATTGCAACTGTGGACCAGAATCTAGTAGAGCTGTTAACAATCCCTTCCAGTCTTGGGGAATAATTCTATTTTCAGTAGATCAGTTATTTAGAACTTATTTCACATAAGGCAAATGCATCCCATATAAAATCATAGCCTCTTTAAAATGCCTTATATCTATCCCATCTCCTTATAACCTAGTTCCTAGTTCTTGTAACCACAGGCCAGTCCTCTTCCCACTCTGGTGGCAAGGTTGGTTCAAGATTAACCTTTTCACTTGAAATGGGCTGTTTCATCCCATTGTTCTCCCCCGTTTCAGCTTTTCTCTGACTCAATTGCCTCTGCAATAGTTTCTTTCCCTCTTCAAACTCCAGTTCACTTGCTCAGTCACCCAGACTGAGAGCGTTTTTTTATTTTGTTTTGTTTTGTTTTTAAAAAAGAGGGCATTACAGATGGTTGTGAGCCACCACGTGGTTACTGGGAATTGAACCCAGGACCTCTGAAAAAGCAGGTCAGTGCTCTTAACCACTGAGCCATCTCTCCAGCCCCAACTGAGCATTTTTATTCTCTTTTTTTCTACTGCTCCTTGCCCCCCCCCCACGAGTCTCTATCTCTACCTACAACCTCTTCAGTTGCACTGCCAACTAGCTCTACAACTCTTTCAGAAAAGAAAGAATAGAGTTACCTCTTCTGTTTTCCCATTTCAGTCATTTTTTTGTTTGTTTGTTTTGTTTCTCCATTTCCACACACATCTTTTCAACTGCTCAGCCATTCTTCCAACCTTTTTGGAAACAGAATATACGAAGAAGTGGAGGGTGGAGGGACAGGAAATTCACTCTGGGAGCAGAGTAGGGGATATTGCAGTGTTTGTAGCCACAATAATTTTTTTCTGGCATCTTGAAAAAAATATCCATTCCTTCATCTCTTGACATTTCCTCTACAGCATTTCACATCAAATTTCCCATTTTCACCCTAACTTTTAAACCCCACGTTTGGTTGCTACCTGTAGCTGGGTTTTGCTACTTTCTGGGTTCTTCTTTTTCCCACACTTTACTCTCCTCTCACACACACACAAATTTTACCTCCATCATTAGAATCCAGTGCCCTCTTCTGTACTCTATAGGCACTGCATACAGGTGCCTATAGAGCACCTGTATACAAATATACAAATCTTTTAAAATTAAATTTGTAAAAAAGAAAAAGGGAGGAAAAAACTACATCAGATCATTCTATTATAATGTCAATATGTAATTGTATTGCTGTACATAAAATACAGTATGACTTTAAAAACAGTGTAAAGAAAAATTAAACATAATAGTTTACTGGTCACACCTTTAAATAATGTAGCATCAAAAACAAAAAACAAAAAAACAAACCAACTTTCACACTGCATGAGGCTCGAAGCTTGAATGCTTGAGTCTCAAATTCTGAATGCTCTCTCTGCTCTCCAGTACACTCACACACACTTAGCTCAAGGAAGGTCCGGCCCATCCTTAGTAAACCGCCCACTATGCTAATCTTCTGGGCTAGTAAAGTCCTGTCCCAGGGGATCCCATTCTTGCTAATTCCTAGGAGCGGCTCAGCTGCCTAACAATGCCAGAGGCAATTAGTCTGGATGGGTAACATTCTTTACGAAATTCCAAGCCAGAGTTTAGCTAAGATGTTGGAACTTTGGTAAAGGTCAGAGAGCAATGTCCAATTTTATTTAGCTATAGTAAATCATATCTTGATGGGCACCTAGCACGCGAGTTTGCAAGGACATATCTGGGATGCCTCTGAGTTAGAAGATGCCACGAATGAAATCCAAGAGACTGGCTTCCTTTGAAGCTTTTTTCGCCTTTGGTCTGTGGCCAAGCTTTTGAGCTTGTCACAAGACTTCATTGGCATGGGCGTGGCAACTGTTTACTATCCTCCTATTTTAATTAATTTCTTTAATATCTCTTATAAGTATATCCAAGGAAGAAAATTTCCCATGTGACTAGAGAAACTATACTGGCTAGTTTTGTGTGTCAACTTGACACAGGCTGAAGTTATCACAGAGAAGTGAGCTTCAGTTGGGAAAATACCTCCATGAGATCCAGCTGTGGGGCATTTTCTCAATTAGTGATCAAAGGAGTGGTGCCATCCCTGGGCTGGAAGTCTTGGTTTCTATAAGAGAGCGGGCTGAGCAAGCCAGGAAAAGCAAGCCAGTAAGGAACATCTCTCCATGGCCTCTGCATCAGTTCCTGCTTCCTGACCTGCTTGAGTTCCAGTCCTGACTTCCTCTGGTGATAAACAGCAATGTGGAAGTAAGCCAAATAAACCCTTTCCTCCCCAACTTGCTTCATGGTCATGATGTTTGTGCAAGAATAGAAACCCTGACTAAGACAGTAACTTTCTTTAAAAAAATAAAAGTTTTAAGCTAGATGTAGTGGTACATACTTTTAATACCAGCACTTGTGAAGCAGAGGAGGATTTATCTCTGTGATTTTAAGACTATCCTGGTCTATATAGAAAGTTCCAGGCCATTCAAGTCTAAGTAATAATACCAAGTCTCAAATAAAATTTTAAACAGGGGGCTGGAGATAAGGCTAAGCAATTAAGAGTACTTGCTGCTCTTACAGAGGGTATACATTTGGTTTCCAGCCCCCACATGGTAGCTCACAACCATCTATAACTCAAGTCCAAGCCTAAATGAAGTTGAACCATGTAGGGTGATAATGCTCCCAAATGGTCATGCATTATCAAACACAAATTCCAGAGCCAGACATGGGAAATCTCCTTTTAAGTTATAGGTCAGGGGAGTTCTTGAGACTTCCCAAACAATATAACCTATTGCTATATAAGTGTAAACAATATAATATTACCTATCACCTTTCATTGTCTTCCAGGACTTGAAGGTAAGCTCCTATTGCTGAAGATATCACAGAACTTGGAGAATTGAGTTAGAAGTGACCCAGAAGTTTCCTCCTTTTGAAAACCAATAAGGGAGAAAATTAATCAGTAGTCCTACCCAACTGTAAAACCTATATTATACAGCAATGACTTACCTGGCACAATATCTCCAATGGTCCAGTAGTGGTTCTCTTATCTTGTGGATAACCAGAAGCTGCCTAATTGGACTTAAAAACCTACTCAACAGGGGAGATTTCATGCTTGGTGTAAACCTAGGCAGCTTTTAATGGTAGGAGAGGCCATAGACTTTAGAGAAGAACCTACTGCTGTTTTTCTAAACAAATGAAATTCTTTACTGTATTGTAAATATTTACCTTTATACCTACAGACAAATGTAGCTCTCATCCCTCATCAAAGAAACTTCTTGCAACACAGAGAGACCATTACAGGAAACCATAATTGTTCAAAATGCAGAGAATATGTGACTGTTAAGTATCCAGCACAAGTTGATACATCTACAACACAACCCCTAAATCTAAGGCACAGGGGAAAATGTGGAAGAGGAGTGGGAAGATTGTGAAAGGCAGAGGACTAGGATTGTGCTGCTAGATATAGCTTCTAGATGTGACAGGGAAGCTGTTGCCATGAAATATACAGTTGCATAAACAAGATGCACATAATGACAACAGTTATTGGTATGTCAATGTGGGTGGGTAGAATTTCATAAGGCTCCACCTAGGTGAAGATCTATAGGTCAGCCCTAAACACTTGTATGCATGAGCAACACTAAATGGACTCTGTAGGACACGGACACACACACACACACACACACACACACACACACACACAATGAATTTGAAAGGGTAGGGGCACTATGAGAGGATCTGTTGTGGGAGGGGCAGGGAGAGAGATGATGTGAATGCACCACTAGTATCCTGTGTGAAATTTTCAAAACCCTAAAAAAATTAACTCTAGAAACCACATAGTCTATATTAGTTGGCAAAAATAGGTTTCATTAAGACATTTAATATTTGTATATAATGTTTTGGACAGATTTTGCAGTACCAGGTATGAGTTATCGCCCACAGAATGGACATCAAATCTAATCAGTAAGTGATTGGTTAACCATAATCACTATGTCATTATTGTACTAGTGGGCACCACTTTGCCTGGCAGGTTGATAACGTGATTCACAAGATTCATAGTTAAGTAAAACTATTAACAATTCTCCCTCAGCAGCCTGCAAATAAACTTCTATCATTATGAAAACTATATAACATATGCACCCTTCTTATTGGCAGCATTTATGGAGTAAAAAAAATTAATCCTCTTTCTAATTGAGTGCATCCTTTTAAAGCCACATTATTTTTGTGCATTTAAAGAGTGAAAGGAAGGGCTCCTCCTTCTTTGTCGTGGTACTAAAATGACTCAAGATTAGATTTACTTTTTAACATTCTCAGGAAATTCACACAATATCTTTTGTGACAATCTCTTCAAACGTAGAATCTCAGTCTGAAAGACATGAGCATAGACTCCACAGGTCCTTGTTTACAAAAAGTCCAGACATAGCTACTCTGTTGTCTAACCATTACTTTAAGATTATTCTTAAGAGACACCTTGTGGCTCATCTAATCAATAGATCTCCTGGAGGAAAATAAAGCACCTTAGCAAAGTCCCCAGTAGATGAATGGGACCCAGTGATCTTTTCACCCAGAAAAGATTTCTTTTGTTTTTTTTTTTTTAAATATTTCTTTTAATTTCTTTCTTTTAAGTACACAAACAAATACAAGGGTATCAGTAAGGTAACTATGGACAATGGACCTTCTACCATGAGAACTCATCTTTAGTTTTTATGTAACTAGACCACTTTAAAGTAGATATGTTAAAAATAATAAATTAATGCTTTTCTACACTAAGTTGGTAATGAGAAAGTATGGAAAATCAGCCTAAAAATGGGACTGTAAACTGCTGCATAATTTTTCACTTAGATTTGTTCTGTAAAATGGAAAGTAAATGGCCTGACATATTCTTAAGTAGAAATAAACTCCCAAGCAAAATCCTTGTTTAATCCCCAGTTAGGTGTCTCCTCTATGCAGTTCAAAAAGTGTCAACTGTATAGTGCTATATAAAAGAAGATCTTTTCAGTTTGTGTTGGCACATGGGTCTCTCAGATAGCAGGCCTGCTCAGGAAACTTACTCAGTTTTGTCTGAAACAAAAGAATTATTCATTTGACTCTTACAGAAATTTCCACCTGGTAATAATGCTAGATTTGTGTTACAATTATAGTAGTGAAAAATCTTGGGGCTAAAGAGATTGTTTAGCTTTAAGAGCTCTTGTTTGTCTTTGCTGAAATCTGGAGTTCCATTTCTAGTACCCATATCAGAGAGACTGTAATTCAGGAGATCTGATGCCCTCTTCTGAAATCTGTAGGTACTTAAACATGTCACACACACACACACACACACACACACACACACACACACACACACATGAATGCCTTAAGAAAGGAAGGGAGGAAGAAAAAAAGAAAACCCTGTTTTGCTTATTGCCAGTCATTTCCAGTACCCATAGTACTTGGAATTTAGAGTACCCTTAGTACTTGGATTTGGAGACTTGGAAACAAACAGATTCCAATGGCACCAATGGCTTTGTGGTAACTATCTCTGGACATAATTCTCCCAAGGATAAATGAAAAGATGGATGTGGAGATGTCCTTGGGTTCAAGAACACTGGATGAAAATTCTATTGTCCTGCAACTTTTCAATCTTCATTTTACAATGTAGATGGACAAGAGCTATTTTACTAGCTTGGTCATTTAGCTTCTAAATTTATTTCTTAAGTAGTAACTATTCAACAATATAGAAGCATTTACAAAGTCTCTCTCTCTCTTTCTCTCTCTCTCTCTCTCTCTCTCTCTCTCTCTCTCTCTCTCTCTCTCGTGTGTGTGTGTGTGTGTGTGTGTGTGTGTGTGTGTGTGTGTGTGTTTGATGTGTTTGGGAGTATGTGTATGCATGTTCATGGATGCATTTGCCTTTTGTGTGCAAGCCAGAGGACAACTTCAGGGATTGTTCTTCAGAACACATCATCCACCTTGCTTTCTGAAACAAAATCTCTCATTGGCCTGGAGTGTACTCGAGGAAGTTAGGCTGACTCACCAGCCAGTAAAAAAGACCTACTTTCTCAGCTCCCAGTGATGGGGTTACAAGCAAAGGCCACCATGTCCAGCTTTTTATACAGTACTGGGAATCAAATCTAGGTCCTCGTGCTTGCACAGCAAGCACATTATATAGACCGATCTACCTTCCCAATCTGTGATCTCACACATAAAGGCAGAAATTATGAGGACAGTCACCCTTCAAAACTATGGGGCTCTTGATATTCAAACATCGGTAGAGGAGGAAGAACATGTGTCACCATTAGTTTTTGAGACAGGTTCTCTCACTGGACCTGGAGCTTATTAATTCTACAAACTAGCTAGCTAACCTGCTCCAGGGATCATCCTACCTCCACCTCCCAGCCTCAGGAATACAAGTGCACATGGCTGTGCTCAGCTTTTTATGTGATTAGTGGGAATACAAACTTGACTCCTTGTGTTTGTACAACAAGCACTTTGCCAACTCAATCATCTTGCAAACCCCTGAACAACTAGCTCTTTAGATTAAGGTATAGAACGTCTATAAAGGGGGAAAGGAGGCATGCATAGAAAGGCAGGAAAAAATAAGAGATGTCGGGCAGAAAAGGAAATAAAAAGGAACATTCCTCTGGATCCAGTCTTTGACTCTCAAAGGCTCAGAGTCAAAAATCCTAACACTGGCCAAGCAATCCACTAGCAAAGAAAGATTATTGGGATGACTGATGAAAAATCGCTATACACCCAGGTTAAACTTTCACCTTCTATAAGTATAATAGGAATTATTAGGATTGAAGGCAGGGTATGCCTGTTTTCTAGTGGTTGCCAGGAGGTTAGTTTCCTGGAAAAGAGAGATGCAGAAGAGAATGGGTGATAAATAATTGGATCGCTGCTGCTCTGTCTACATTGAGACAGTCATACTCATGGGACACTAGCAGAAACTATAACCTTACTTGGTGTCTACTTTATTGGGTTCTTATTCCTACTACACTTCTCCACCCTTACCTCTTACAACCTTCCAACAGTCAATTGGGGTAAAAGAAGGTTAGAGGGGAAAGGAGGTGTCAATCTCATTAGGCTACTTTGTGCTAATGAAAGGTACTGAGTTCCTAGAGGCAAATCCAATCTTCATCATCAGGATATTTCCAATTAGCAACAACAGCCAGCAAAAACAGGGAAAAAGTAATGGCAGGAAGCAGCAGTGAGGGCAGTAGCAGCAGGAGCAACAGGGAGACCAGCAGTGAGAAAAGCAGCCACCATCTCTCTCAGGGTTCTGGACTTTTTATACCTTCTTAAGAGTCCCCAGAATTCCAAATGTAAACTATCTTCAGGTGGCAGAATCACTCCCCTGCCAGAGCACGAGACAAATCATAGTTAGCTGCTGTGGGTAATCTGAAGCAGCTCATATCCCACACCTGGGATTAAAACAAAAACATAGTCACAAAAAATAACTGTTTTTTTTAAGAAACTAAAATTCTCACTACAAAAACACAGGAAATTTATAGGGCAGTAACACTATTCTATATGATACTGTGATGGTGGAAATATGGCATATATATTTACCAAAACCTATAGAAATAGACAAAGCCATAACTAGGTCCCTATGTTGTTTTTTATATTAACAACATTCCTTTCTCATATGTGAGCCATTCAACATGCCCACGTCAATCACAACTATCTCATTAAAGAGAAGATTCTGTTTATAACTGCATCATTCTCAGCTGCCTTGTTATTAGTGGTAGATTGCCCAGTTTATAACACAACACTACACCTGCCTTGTCTTCAGTGGTAGATTACCCTGTTCATAATTACAGCATCACACCCTGCCTTGTCTCTAGTGGTAGATTAATAAGTAATTAAAGAATATACTTATTATATTATAGCGTCTGTATAGTCACAGACTCTTAGATATATCTTTCTTTCTCTCTTTCTTTCTTTCTTTCTTTCTTTCTTTCTCTCTCTCTTTCTTTCTTTCTTCCTTCCTTTTCTTGTCTGTATTGAATTCCCTTCAGTGTATACCTTTTCCCTTTTTGCTTAAATATTCCAAGTTTGCTTCAGGATGACTCATCCTGAAATTTATTTTTGGTTACATAAATCAAGTACTGAGTCCCTGACTACAGCTGCAAAGACAGCTCCCTGGGAATGGGAGAAAGGAATGCACAAGCCACTGAGAAGATGGTTTGGCTGGTTTTATTTAAGATGTCATTTCTTTTACTCAGCTGGTCTTGCCCCTTCTACCTGTCTCAGTTGATGGCTTTATACAAAACTCCCATTTGGATGTGATGAAGAAAGGCTGATTACTATGAGAACTTTCTCAATGGAGTAAAAGAAATGAAGCCATGGCATTTTGATTCCTAAGAGGTAAAAGGTGTGACTGGAGTGCAGTGGGCACTAAAATATCATAATAATAACTGTGTGAATGCTATGGCCATTGTAACAACTGATGATGAAGCTACATTGGTAAACAGAGCTAGCAATCACTCAACAAGTTCATGTACTTGCAGGTGAGAAAAGGAAGCAGACTCTACCAGGCAAATCAGGGAGCTGGAACTTTCTGTCTGGATATTTCATTTCACTAGGGTGGGGGATAATAACATTGAATGTCATAGAAGACCTGAGGGGCCTCAATGGTCCCTGTCCAAATCTATCCCTTCTTCTAATTACTGCTTGAGAGGTATTACACTTTCTCTTCCCAAACACATATGCCCCTAGGCCACAGTTTACTGTACAGAAAGCCTGAAACTCTATTCCCTACTTATTTCTCTACAACTTTATCAGCCTTTCATAAATGGCATATAAGTCATCCAGTCTAACCCTTGCTTTAAAGTTCTCAAGGTTCATGGGTCTCATAACTTAATATAAACAAAATTAGTTTTGCCCTTTGTCTGAGTGCCTCAGTAGAGACAAGGGATAGAAGACATTTTTGCATCTTCTTCAGACTCTATATAATAATTAAGTTCCTATTGGTCACTTCCAACTCTCATCTGAGAGACAATAAACCTAGTTTTGTGTTTTGTGACTGTTGGTTCCAGCCATCCAAAAGGAAAAACAAAAAACAAAAAAACAAAAAAAGTGGACTTGGAGCATTGTCAGCAATTTGGACCCCAGAACACCAACAGAGGCTCTTACCAAAGAACAAAATGATATATTTTAATGAACTTGGTAAGAACTGAAAGACTCATCTTACCCTAGGCATAGTCATTATGAATTACCCATTTGCTAATTCAAAGTATATAAAACCTAAGATTATTTCTTATAAGAAATAGACTCCATAAATTTCCCTTGTTAACACAACCCCTGCAAGGGAAGTGAAAAAATAGGACACTCAGATGATTATATGCTCTTAATATTGGACATTGTCTAGAACACAGTGTCTGGCGTATCACTACTGAGCAACACACATTGGCTTATTATACTATGTGGATTTTTGCAAAACACTTCCCTGATGCTTAAGTTCGGTGTACTGTCATAGTATTTAGACATTAAGAAACAAATTTTACCCATGTCACCATCAGATGAAAGCAGTAGTACAGAATCCGAAACTTCATGGGGTGTGGGATGGGAGGAGGTACTTCAATAGTAAGGAGGTGGTCTATGAGGATGCAAATGTTGATTCCCAGGACCAGAAAATACATGGAAGAGGCAGCAAGGAAGAGTCCGATGGGAATCATGGGAAGCATGGCATTCTTATTTGTTCAGAGTGAGCCGAGGAAAACCTGTCTCTTGAGAAGACTTCGTTGAACTTTTTTACCCATGAACCCCAGCACCCGGTAACCTGCAGAGAAACACCATGACCTGACTCCACCTTTTTAAAGCTGTTCTTGATATTGAAAGTATTCCCTTGTGAACTGGTTGCATCAGATCACAGCCTGGACATGCTCATGCCTAGCCACAGTAGAGCCTGGCACCCTATCCCCAAGGCAGATCAGTCTTTCATAATAGCCAGCATTGACCACCCTAAGTAGCAAATAGTCTTCCAGTGGAGGAGAGACTGAATGCAAAGTGATGCCAATCCACGGGCAGATCTCTAGATCTCAGATTGGAAAAATGCAATGAGGTTGTGTAAGGCGCTCTGCGACTCTCCTCTCAGCTGTGAAATCAGAGATTAGAGCAGTGGTGTGTGTGCCAAGGTGAACCACAAAGAGGAGGAACACAGTGGAGGGAGGGAGTCACCTGCATGCCCCTTCCTTGTGAGCGTGTGTACTTGAGACTTGCCAGGAGAGATCTCTGGTCAGGCCAGGTGGAAGGGGAAAGGGCAGGGGAAAGGGCACTGGTAGGGAGGGGGAGTTGCCTCTGCTGCCCCTGCTGCCTCTGCTGCCTCTGCTGCTGCTGTTGCTCCAAGTTGCCATACTAGCTGTGCTGCACTGACTTGCCCAGGCTGAGCCTGTAGGAGGCTGACCAGCCAGCAAAGAGGTGCAGTGGAGCTTCTGGTGGCATTTCAGGAGAACAGTTCCTTTCCCTGGTGACAGTGTTGCAGACCTTATGACAGAAGCTCTCAGACGATGGAGTGATTCTCACACCTTTATCCCTTCTGGATAAGATCTTTATATACAGTTTTGGGGTGGGTTGGGATCTGGGTCTGACTGTAGTGCTTCTTATTGGCTTGGTCTGAGAAGTTAGGGATGCCTCATTTACATGTAGAAGGTGTTGCTCCTAGGTGACTGATGGCCACAAATCTCTATGAGGGGTGGGGGTTGGGGGATGGTGGGGTGGGGTGCTACAGCTACATGACAGGGGCTTGGTTCCAGGAGCAGGCAAAGCTCCTACTGTCCCTTCAGGGTTTCTGGGGCTTCTAGCTTTGGCTCAACTTACCAGGCTTTCTCTCATGGCCCTCCACCCCACACTTCCTTACCTATCTGTTTCCTACTCCATAGCCTGATCTGCTTTGTCCAAAGGCACAGTGCTCTTGGTGAGCTTGTTCTGTCTTTTGTCCATGTGGATAAAACATGGAAGGATCCACGGATAGTTTGTTTCATCTCCTACAACAACTCTAATACCATACAAAGGCATTAAGTCCTTTGAATTTACGTGCTATTGTACCTTGCACTGATGAGATAAGTATTAGAGACTTTAGATCAGCTCTTTTCAACCTATAGGTTGGGACGCTTTTAGGAATCAAAAGGCTTTTCTCTCAGAAGTCCCCTAAAACTATCAAAAACAGATATTTATATGAAAATGTATAACAGTAGCAAAATTATAGTTATAAAGTAGCAATGGAAGTAATTTTATGATCAGGGGTCACAACGTGAGGAATTGCATTAAGGGTCACAGCATTAGGAAAGTTGAGATCCACTGTTTTAGAGATAGCTAATGAATTCCTGAGGCTTCTCAAGTTGATTGTCTTCTGCTTGAGCCTTAAGATACCAAGATCTCTGGCTGACCCTTGACTGGCACTAAGGATTAGTGCCAAAGGGATCTTGTGATGTTCTATCCAGAGTCCTACCCAAGAGAAGCAGAAAGAGACTGCGTTTTTCTGTTTTAATCTTCAAACACTGAGGCTAATATAGTTGGTGGGTAAGCATATGAGTTCCCATAGTAGAATGTGGCCATTCCAGAAACCTAAAGTTGTGGTTGGTGGACTTGACCTTATACTCAGGACAGCCTCCATTTCATGAAATTGACACTCTAGAATCTCCAAAGTCTTATGAAATCCTTAGCCTTTAATTCAGACTTGCACTTCAAAGCCAGCCATGTGATTACATCCATTGGAATGCCCCTTTTCAACAAAATGAAATTCATTATAGAGTCAGGATGGCACCAAGGCCTAACATTATTACTGATGCAATGACGTGCTTATAGACGGGAGCTTGGCATGACTGTCCTCTGAGAGGGCCTACAAGCAGTTGATTGAGACAGAAGCAGATACTTACATCCAACCATTGAACTGAAGCCGGGGATTCCTATGGTTGAATTAGGGGAAGGATTGAAGAAGCAGAAGGGGAGAGTGTCCCCATAGAAAGACCAGCAGTCTCAACTTACCCAGACCCCAGGGATCTCCCAGAGGCCAGGAGCATACACTACCTGCTCTGAGACTCCTGGCACAAATGTAGCAGAGGTCTGCCTGGCCAGGTGTTAGAGGAAGAATATGTGCTTAATTCTCAAGAAACTTGAGACCTCAGGGAAGTGGGAGGCCTGGTAGGGGAGCACCTTCTCTTAAAGGCAAGAGGGAAGAGAAATGGGATGAGAAACTTTGGGAGGGGGATCCGAGAGGGAGCAATGACTGGAATGTAAATAAATAAAATAACAATAAAAAATAAAAATAAAAGCTCTCCAAACATTGAAGAAGAAAGAAACACATTCCCCTATTTCTTTCACTTACATGGTGCACAGATATACATGAAAGCAAAACACCTATATGCATGAAACAAAATAAAAAGAGAAACTGATGCAAAAATTAGTGACATTATGTAAATCAACAAAATGAAGCTGTGGGTCTCTCCTGCAATTTCCAAATCTGAGGTAGTTCAAAGATATGAGATTCTGGAATGAAGTGGAGGTCAGCTTCATTGGAGTGTGACTCTTTGTACCAACTACATATATAATTTACACCTACTCTATTCTTTAAGTCCCGGTCTTCTTATGTTGCTTTGGATAACATCAAACTACCCATTTTTCTGCTTCAGCCTCTAGGGGGATTAACACATTGTGTATGTTTTAAATCTTCTGCCAAATGGCCCCAAGCCCACCAAAGATATGCAATCATTTGTCAAAAGAATCCTACACAGAGAACAGAAAATACTCTTTTGCCACAGACCACTGGACATGTTTTGAGTGGGTATTAATCCTGAGGAATAATATTGCTGCTGTGGACCCCGCAATCAGAAGGCCTTATTGTGGTCAGGGGTCAGACCAAGACTAACTTCAAGAAGGCTTCTGGGTCCACAAACACATTCATTTGTAACAGGTGCCCTGAGAGACCCTAAGAACCCTACACTGACTCTGGCCACAAATTGAGACTCATTGTGATTAGGATGGACCATGGAGAAGTCCCTTGGACTTCCACCTTCTTAACAAGATACTAAAGTGGAAGTCACATTGCATCCCACAGGGCACCGTAAAATTCAGGGTTGTTATAGAAGACATATCATACCCTGATTCCACTCACCCGAGTGGAATGTTCAAAAGTCAGATGGACCTTCCAGATTGACTACAAGTTATCTTAAAATTACTCAGAAGGTGAATGTAATTGCAGCTAATCATCAGCTGAAACATCTTCATTGAATCATATAAACATGGCCCAGGGCATATTGGAAGCAGTCATTCATTTGCCTGATGCTTTTTTCTCCAGACCAGTTAGTTGATAAAGACAGAAACCAACTCCCTCTAACCAGTAGAAATAACAGGAAATCTCTGAAGCCTTACCTCAGGGCTTTCTGGTTTCTACCCTAATAGAGTCTAGTTTTCAGAAGTCTAATTGCTTTGACCTTCCAGAGGGGACTACTATAATCCACTATATTTGAGTTGTTTGCTTACAGTGTCCATTATTCATGAGTACATGAGTACAGAATGCCATAGGGAGACTTATACAAAATGAACGAAGTGACATCAACCAGAAACTCTCAGGGGATAGTGACCACAGTGAGGCTTCTTGTAGTTCATGAGATGTGTCCTCAGGGTAGAGGATGAGCCACTAGACATGTAGTACTTCTCATAAAAATAAATGCTGTGGGGCTGGCGAGATGGCTCAGCGGGTAAGAGCACTGACTGCTCTTCCGAAGGTACTGAGTTCGGATCCCAGCAACCACTTGGTGGCTCACAATCACCTGTAATGAGATCAGGACGCCCTCTTCTGGTGCATCCGAAGATAGCTACAATGAATTACGCCAGAGCGAGCGGGGCCGGAGCGAGCAGGGCCAGCAGAGGTCCTGAGATCAACAGCAGTCACTCACATGATGGCTCATGACCAATCTATACAGCTACAATGTACTCATACACATAAAATAAATAAAAATAAATCTTTAAAAAAATAAGTGCTGTGTGTGTTTGTGTTCATGCATGCACATGTACATGCATTATATTAGTGTGTGAGTACGTTCAGATTTAAGTGTGGGTACACTCACCCATGCATATGTGTGTGGGAAGTTCAGAGGTTGGCATGAAGCATCTCCCTCCTTCAGTTTCCATCTTACTTTTTGAAACAGGCTCTCTCACTGAACCTGGGGCTCACTGTTTTGGCTAGACTGGTTGTTCAGTGCAGCTATGGGATCGATCTTTCTCCTCACTGCTCCAATGGCATGGCTACAGCCTTGTCACTGCACCAGATTGTTTTATATAGGTGCTGAGGATCTAAACTCAGATCCTAATGCTTGTATAGCAAGCACTTCACTCAATGTGCTACCTTCCCAGACCTCTGATCAATGTTCTTTATGCCTTTATAATACACACACAGTAGACGTGTTAGCTGATTCAAGCCAACAACAAATTGCAGTCTTCCTGCTTATGTAGAGTGGGAACCAGATGAATAGGAGGCTCTGTGGCTGGTTCTGAATATCACAGGAGCAACACAGCTCCCTGAGAATCCTATAGTTTTAGGCACTGAGAATCCTATAGTTTTAGGCAAGCCAGTATACTTATTGGATACTCTGTCAACCTGTATTCTCCAAGTAACCAGTACATGCTCAGAGATATACAAACCTTGAGAAAGAAGTGGTTTTTGAGATTATGGCATCCACAGAGCAGGAACATTACTTCAAGAATACAGAACCCTATCAGATTTTAGCTTTGTTGTATGTATGTTTCCTTTCTTAGTGCCTTCTCTACCCCTAACCCAAGTTCTGAGACTCAAGACATGTGGGTCTTGGTATTACTTCTATAATTAAAAAAAAAAAATACTTTGAGTCTGAACTTGGTGTCCATGTATTCTCAATGTGTCTGTGAGACTGGAGTAGTCTAATTGGTAACTTGCAAATCAGATAAAAATCTCAGATTCATTTTGAGGTTCTTTGTCATTGCTTTGAAATGGTTCTCCCTTGACATCCATAGCATTGTTGAGTTTCCTCAGGAGAGGAAGCTAAAGGAATATTGGGAAGAGTGGGATATTCTTTCTGATTCTGGTGTGCTGATCCTCCCAGACACCTGTAGAACATGATTCTACACGATTCTCTAGCACTGAGATCCTGTTGCATTAGCTTCTCCAACTGTAGATCCTACATAATTAATTCCTTCTAGTGTCTGGCTCCTGAAGTATACAGCAGACATCACATTCAAAAGTGAACAGCCTCCCTTGTGTGATGGTTAGTGCTTATTGTCAACTTGAGAGGCTCCAGAAGCATCTAGAAGATGGGCTTCTGGGCATGCCCATTGGAAGGATATCTTAATTATATCAATTCATGTGGGAAGATCATCTTAACTGTCAAGACCATTTCTTGGGGAGGGAATCTTAGACTCTGAAGAGGAAACATATTGAGTTCTAGCATGGATACATTCATGGCTCTCTGCTTCTTGGTGAAATGTGGCCAGCTATCTCAAGATCCTGTTGCTGTGATTTCCTCTAACCATGGTGGGTTGTACCTTGAACTGTGAGTTAAAACAAACCCTTTCTCCTTAAAGATGCTTTTATTAGAGTATTTATCACAATAAGGAGAAAAGGTAAGATGCTTGAGTACTGCTCAGCCAGGTTTGCTGCAAAGTTAAACTACTTTCCCAAGGTACACCTAAGTCTTGATGACAGGATGTTGACTTATTGATGGTCATGGTCCTTTTCCTGAGAGTAGCCTCTGTGCCTTGTATCCAAGAACTGTCTACACGTATCTTCTGGGTGAAGCCTAATTACTCTTCCATCTAAAGTACTTGCTACTTTCTGTTCATATAATAGAAACCACACAAGGTCTTTAGTGCAGCAAAGTGGTATGAGGTTTAGTAAAGGGCCATCATGATCTCTGCACAGTTTTTCATGGGACAAAGCAGGACAGAAAGACTGTGTCTACAAATGGTGACTCAAGACTGCAAAGGCATGCTTCAAGCAGATAGTTTTTCTCTTACTAACTGATATGGTGCTTTTCCAAATGCATTGCACCATATTTACCTGACTCAGTGGAGACACCACAGCTGGAGAGCAGCTGTAATTGGAATCACTGCATGAGTAACTTCAGGATCATCCACACTCATTCCCCAAGGTCTGTCAGAATTATGAGCATTTCAGGCAGATGGGTTAGAACAAAGGGTGATGTGTGCTCTTGTGAAGTTTTTTGTGGTGATCTTGAGCTCTGCAGTGCTTTGTAGGATACAGCACTGACTTCTTTATCATCTGTGCAGAGAAGGTGAGATCTACATGACTTCCCCATAGTGACTCCCATTTTGTGACCAGAGTTAGTGTGCCATTCTTTGAGTTTCCCAGTATACCTATTGCATGGACAATACAGCTAACAGGTGAGCACGCCTATGAAATTTGTCTGTGGGTCAAGAAGCCAAATTGAGGCTAGAGGTTACCTGTCAGTCAGTCACAGTAAGCTCCTACTTTGATCCTGGGAGACTCAATATCCATGTTATTCTTCAGGATTAATATCCATTCACAACAGGTGCCTAGTGATTCTGGCAATTGAAGGATTTTCTTTTTTCCTATGTACAGTCAATCTCTAAATTTCTCAGGATCTTCAATCTGGAGATTTGGAGAGGGCTGAAAACACAGGGAAAACTGGATAAGGCAGTTGCTACTTGTAACAATGTTTCCCCAGAAAGCAAAATCAAAAGATCCCCTGGTTCGAGGCCAGGCTTACCACCACTGTAAAATGTTGTAAATCTTGTCTCATATAATAAATCAATTAACTAAAAGATAAATTTATAGTTGTGGCAAAGATTCAGGGCCCTTCCTTATGGAAATTTGATTTATACTCACCTGTAGGAAGCTGAGAGGCTCATAGCTGAAGTGGAAACTTCTGGTTTAGAAAATCAGTTATGTAAAATGATGTTTTGCTGAAGCACACAGGTGAAAGGACATCTTGCTAAAGTAACACTTGAAACAACGTTTTTGTGAAGCAGACACAGTGACGGAGGAGTATAAATATGACCCCACATACAGTGGGACAGTAGCATTGAGACTTGGTTTGGTTTGCGTCACTTCTCTATTCTTCGCTAACAATATGCATGCATTGGTTCACCTTACATAGCATTGTTGAGCACTACTTGTAATGTAGCCATTGAGAGAAACTCACCAAAGAACTACTTGTGAGGTTCCTGCAGCAGCTTGCCCTCTCCATGGCTCTGGGTTGGTTGGCAAGCCCTGCTGTTTCTTTATGATTGAAGTACAGCTGCTGGTTCGTGCCTGGTGTACTGGTCTACAGCTGCTGAGTTGTATTTGTTGTTTGCTATGGGACGGAACTGCTGCCAGAGAAGATTGGAGCTCAACCCCAAAGAACTGTTGCTAAACAGGTATACTTCCCCTATATCCTAATAACTTTTCTCTTTCATTACCTCTGTTGGGTGGTGGGTAAGAAGAGAAGTTGAAGCTTATTAAAGTACATTGCAAAAAAATTATGCCTACACATGGCACTTGATTTCTATCATTTTGTCTTATATCCAATGATCCTCTAAAAATTTGGTAATAGAGTTGATTCACAGGCACTATGGTTCCTCACTCACTATTACAACCCCAGTTAGCAGATCATAGTGACTGTTGGTACATCCTTCCTGACCTTTAGAGGTTAAATGCCTCTAATTTGCCCTCGTTGCTCTTGATTTTATTCTAAGACCTCATCTTATTTTGCTCTCTGTAATTAGTAAGCTAAAGGGTCTCATGGTGGAAACTGGTTACTTATACCTATTGTAGTGAGGAAAGGGGCTGGGATTTTAAAATAGACTTAAAGGTTAGTGTGGTGGTACATGCATTTAGTTCTAGCACCCAGGAGGCAGAGGCAAATGGACCAGCATCTCCAGTGTCTGGTTACTATTAAGGAGCATTAATTATTATTATTAAGGATTACTAAGGAACATATTGATGTGACAGTATACCATGATTACCCCCAACTTACAAGGATGAGCACCCAAAGCACAGTTTTATTAAGGATGTACGTGTCCTGACCATTATGGTGAAAGCAGATTTCTACGAGTTTGGGCCAAACCTGGTCTTCAGAACAACCAGTGCTATGTACTGAGATACAATCTCAAAACCAAATCAAAACAGCAGTAACAACAAAGAACCTTGTCCTTGTCAGCCTGGAGAGATGGATAATAAGCCAAGAGCACACAGTGCTCTTACAAGAGACTGGACGTAGGTTCCCAGCATTATGTCAAATGGCTAACAACCACCTATAATTCCAGAACCATGGGATTCTACGTGCTCTTCTAGTCTCCATGGGTATGGCATTCAGGGGCATTTGTACACATTAATGTGCAGTCCTGCATACACACAATCAAAAAATAAAAATGTGTCTTAAAAGAACTGTGTCATGGAAATAACATAGAACAATGGCCATCTAACCAAAAGCAATCCTCAAATTCAATGCAATTCCCCATCAAAATCCCAACACAATTCTTTTCAGAACTTGAAAATAATTACTCAACTTCATGTGGAAAAAGAAAAACTCACGATGGCTAAAAACAATTCTATGCATTCTGGAGATATCATAATCCCTGGTTTCAAGCTGTATTTAGGAGCAATAGTATAATACAAATTGCATGATATTGGCAGGAAAAAAAGACAGGTTGATAGATCAGTGGAGACAAATTGAAGACGCAGGTGAAAATTCACACATAAATGGACACCTGATTTTTGAGAAAGAAGACAGAATTATACAATGGAAAAAGGAAAGCATCTTGAACAAATGGTGCTGGTTTGACTGGGTGTCAGCATGTAGAAGAATACAAATCTACTACCCTGCACAAAATAAAAGATCTAGGGCAATCAACAAGACCTCAGCATAAAGTCAGATACACTGAACCTGATAGAAGAAAAGGTGGGGGATAGTCTTAAACACATGAGCAGAGGAGAAAATTTCTTAAACAGAACACCAATAGTTCAGGTACTAAAATTGACAATTAATAAATGGGGCCTTATGAAACTGAGAAGCTTCTGTAAGAAAAAAAAAAAAAACACCATCAAATGGCAGCCTACAGAATGGGAAAAGATTTACAACTCCACATTGGACAGAGGACTAATTTCCAAGATATATAAAGAACTCAAGAAACTAGACACCAACAAACCAAATAATCCAATTTAAAAAAATGAAATCTAAACAGAAAATTCTCAACAGAGGAATTTCATAGGCTAAGAAACACTGAAAGAAAGGTTCAACATCTTTAGTCATCAGGAAAATGCAAATCAAAATGACTCTGAGATTCCATCTTACATCTGTCAGAATGGAAAGACACAAGTGATACTCATTCTGTCAAGGATGTGGAGCAAGCAGAACACTCCACCATTGCTAATGGTAATGCAATCTTGTACAGCAACTTTGGAAATCAATATGACAGTTTCTCCAAAAATTGGGAATCAGCCTACCTCAAGACCCAGCTATACCACTCCAGGGTATATACCCTAAGGCTGCTCCACTATACTACAAGGACATTTGGTCAATATGTTCATAGCAGCTTTATTTGTAATAGCCAAACACTGGAAACAACCTAGATGTCCTTTAAATAAACAATGAATAAGGAAAATATGGTACCTTCACACAATTGAATATTACTCAAGTGTTTAAAATAAAATAATACCATGAAATGTTTAGGCAAATGGATGGAACTAGAAAAAATTATCCTGAGTGAGGCAACTTAGACCCAGAAAGACAAACATGGAATATATTCACTTTTACAGGGATATTAGTTGTAAAGTAAAGGATAATCCACAGACCAAGAGAGACTAAGAATCAAAGAGACCTCAAGAGGGATGTGTGAATCTCCCTGGGAAGAGAAATAGTAATAAATATCTTGAGTGGACTGGTGGAGGGTAGGGATGGAACAGAAGGAATCAGTTTGGGAGAAGATGGAGGGAGAGTGTACTGGGAAGAGACAGAGACAACTGGAACTGAGGTGGGGAACATCTCATGGACAAGCTAGAAACCTAGCACAATGGAAATGCCCGGGAAGATACATGGGTGACTCTAGCAAAGAGTTCCAGTAATGGAGTATAGAACCTGAACCAGCTATCTCCTGTAGCCAGGCAAGGCTTCCAGTGGAGAGATTGGGACACCAACCCAGTCATAAAACATTTGACCTACAACCCTGTCCTCCTAGCAAAATGAGATGGGGGTAAACGTGGGGCAGAAATTGTAGGAGTGGCCAACCAATGATTGGTTCAACTTGAGACCCATGCTATGAGAGGGAGCCCACTCCTGAGAGTGCCTGGAGTCCAGAAATCAGAGGCTAGATAGTCCATGGACATGAGGTAGAACCAAAAACAGCCAGAAAAAAAATCAATGAAATTGAAATTATTCCTAATGATACTCTACAATATTCATAGACAGGCACCTAGTATAATTGTCATCAGAGAGGCTTCATTCAGTAACTAATGGGAGAAAATGCAGAGACCCACAGCTAAACATTAGGTAGAGTTCTGGGAATCCTTTGGAAGATGAGAAAGAAAGATAATAGGAGACAGAGGGGACAAGGACACCTCAAAGAACCCACAGAATCAACTAACCTAATCTCATAGGAGCTTGCAGAGTCTGAACTAACAGTCAGGGAGCCTGCATAGCTCTGCAAGATCTTCTGCATTTATGATATGGTTGTGTAGCTTGGTCTTCTTGTGGTGCCCCTAACACTGGGAGCAGGGCCTGCCTATGAGTTTTTTGTTTTGGTTTTTTTTTTTGTTTGTTTGTTTTTGGTTTTTTTTTTTTTTTGGTTTTTTTTTAATCAGCTTTTGGGATCATTTTCCTCCTACTGGGTTGCATCATGCAGTGTTAATATGAGTGGAGGTGCCTAGTCTTACTGCAATTTGATATGCCATGTTTGGTTGATTTCCATGAGAGGCCTGCCAATTTCTGAAGGGAAATGGAGGAGGAGTGGATACAGCATGATAGGAGGGAGAGAGAGGAACTGGGAGGGGAAGCAAGGAAGAAACTGTGGTTGGGACATAATATATGAGAGAAGAATAAATAACAAAGTTGAAAATAAGAAGAACCAAGATCACCACTTCTGCTCAAATACTTGACCCAAGAGGGACCCTCCCAGATCCCTCAGGATGCAGAAACTGAGGAGCAGCCTGGGACAGGATCCTTCCTGATTCCATCTGTTCAGGGAGCTGACCCTGTGCCACAGCTCTCCATACCCAAATCCCACCTGAGAGCACAGGTAAGATCACCACTTCTGCTCAAGTGCTTGGCCCAAGAGGGGCCCACTCAGAGCCATCAGGACACAGGAAACAAGGAACAGCCAGGGACAGGATCCTTCTGGTTTGTGTCTGTGCCTCAGAGCTGACCCTGTGCTACAGCCCTCCATACACAAATTCTGCCCTGAGAAAGCTGTTCTCCCAGGAGTGCTGACACACAGGCTTACAGGAGGGACAAAATATAGCTAAAACCAGGATAGCAAGAATTGCTAATGCCACAGGTAACCAGATAGCGAAAGGCAAGTGAAAAACTTAAGCAACAGAAACCAAGACAACTTGACATCAACAGAACCCAGTTCTCCCATGACAGTAAGCCCTGGTTACCCCAACACACCAGAAAAGCAAGAATCTGATTTAAAATCATATCTCATGATAATGTTAGAGGACTTTAAGAAGGACATAAATAACTCCCTTTAAAAAATACAGGAGAACACAGGTAAACAGGTAGAAGCCCTTAAAGAGGAAACACAGAAATCCCTTAAAGAATTACAGGAAAATACAATCAAACAGGTGAAGGAATTGAACAAAACCATCCAGGATCTAAAAATTGAAGTAGAGCCAGGTGGTGGTGGTGCACGCCTTTAATGCCAGCACTTGGGAGGCAGAGGCAGGCATATTTCTGAGTTCAAGGCCAGCCTGGTCTACAGAGTGAGTTCCAGGACAGCCAGGGCTACAAAGAGAAACCCTGTCTCAAAAAAAACAAAAAACAAAAAAATTAAAATAGAAACAATAATGAAATCACAAAAGGAGACAACACTGGAGATAGAAAACCTAGGAAAGAGATCAGTAGTCATAGAAGCAAACATCACCAACAGAATACAAGAGAGAGAAGAAAGAATCTTCAAGCATCACCAACAGAATACAAGAAGAGAGAAGAGGTGCAGAAGATACCATAGAAAATATTGACACGATAGTCAAAGAAAATGCAAAAAGCTCCTAATCTAAAACATCCAGGAAATCTAGGACACAAGGAGAAGATCAAACCTAAGGATAATAGGTATAGAAGAGAGTGAAGATTCCCAACTTAAAGGGCCAGTAAATATCTTCAACAAAATTATAGAAAAAACCTTCCCTAACCTAAAGAAAAAGATGCTCATAAACATGCAAGAAGTCTACAGAACTCCAAGTAGATTGGACTAGAAAAGAAATTCCTCCCATCACATAACAGTCAAAACACCAAATGCACTAAACAAAGAAAGAATTTTAAAAGCAGTAAGGGAAAAAGGTCAAGTAACATATAAATTACAGAATTACACCAGACTTCTCACCAGAGACTATGAAAGCTAAATGATCCTGGGCAGATGTCATACAGACCTTACAAGAACACAAATGCCAGCCCAGGCTACTATACCCAGCAAAACTCTCAATTACCATAGATGGATAAACCAAGATATTCCATGACAAAACCAAATTTACACAATATTTCTCCCCAAATCCACCCCTACAATTATAATAGATTGAAAACTTCAACACAAGGAGGGAAACTACTCCCTAGAAAAAGCACGAAAATAATCTTCTTTCAATGAACCCAAAAGAAGATAGCCACACAAACATAATTCCACCTCTAACAACAAAAATAACAGAAAGCAACAATGAATATTATGGCTGAGAAGCATGTAAAGAAATGTTCAACATCCTTAGTCATCAGGGAAATGCAAATCAAAATGACCATGAGAGTCCACCTCATACCAGTCTGACTGGCTAAGATGAAAAACTCAGGTAACAGCAGATGTTGACAAGGGTATGGAGAAAGAGGAAGACTCCTTCATTGCTGGTGGGATTGCAAGCTGGTACAACCACTCTAGAAATCAGCCTGGTGGTTCCTCAGAAAACTGGACATAGCACTACCTGAGGGCCCAGCTATAGCACTACTGGACATATAACCAGAAGATTCTCCAACATGTAATAAGGACACATGCTCCACTATGCTCATAGCAGCCATATTTATAATAGCCAGAAGATGGAATCAACCCAGATGTCCCTCAACAGAGGAATGAATATAGAAAATGTGGTACATTTACACAAATAGAATACTACTCAGCTATTAAAAACAATGAATTTATGAAATTCTTAGGCAAATGGATGGGTCTGGAGGATATTATCCTGAGTGAGGTAACCCAATCACAAAAGAACACACATGGTATACATTCTCTGATAAGTGGATATTAGTCCACAAGCTCAGAATACCCAAGATACAATCTACAAAGCACATGAAACTCAAGAAGAAGGAAGACCAAAGTGTGGATACTTTGATCTTTCTTAGAAGGGGGAACAAAATACCCATGGAAGGAGTTACAGAGGCAGAATGTGGAGCAGAGACTGAAGGAATGACAATCCAGAGACTGACTCACCTGGGGATCCATCCCATATAGAGTCACAAAACCCAGACACTATTGTGGATGTCAACAAGTGCTGGTTGACAGGAGCTTGATATAGCTGTCTCCTGAGAGGCTCTGACAGTGCCTGACAAATACAGAAGTAGATACTCATAGCCATTGGACTGAGCACAGGGTCCCCAATGAAGGAGCTAGAGAAAGGAGTCAAGGAGCTGAAGGGTTTGCAGCCCCTTAGGATGAACAACAACATGAACTAACTAGTACCCCCAAAGCTCCCAGGGACTAAACCACCAACCAAAGAGTACACATGGTGGGACTCATGGGTCCAGCAGCATATGTAGCAGAGGGTGGTCTTGGTCATCAATGTGAGGAGAGGCCCTTGGTCCTGTGAAGGCTCTATGCCCTAGTATAGAGGAATGCTGGGGCCAGGAAGCAGGAGAGGGTGGATTGGTGAACAAGGGGAGAGGGGAGGGAATAGGGGGTATTTCGGAGGGGAAACCAGGGAAGGGGATAAAATTTGAAATGTAAATAAAGAAAATATCTAACTGAAAAAAAAAGAAAGTTGTACACCATGACTAAGTTGATTTCATCCCATGGATTGAAAATTGGCTCAATATATACAAATCAATAAAGGTAATGCAAGACATAAATACACTCGAGGAATGCAATTATACAATTATCCCTACAGATGCAGAAAGGACCTTTGAAAAGTGCAACTTACCCTTTTCTACACAAAGAGTGATATATATGAAAGGTACACTCAGTTTCAAGTGAGTGAGTTTATTAAGCATGAGGAGACAGAAGAAGAATAGATAGCAAGTAGATAGAAACATCTGTCAGACTCCAAAGCATCAAGTAAGAAGCTTCCAACATCCACTAGAAGCAACTGGAATAGGGTGATTAGGAGAGCAAGTGAAATCACATTATCAAACCAGGCACTTGTGTATCCTGTATGTAACTGCTGAAGTCCTTGCAAACACTGAAGTAGGACAGAGCATCCAATTGAGAAATTCCCAGGCAGAAGAAAGCATTTCTCCACTGACGATCTTCCGGGTTCTTATTCCCACCACCGGTGTTTTCCCACAGTGGAATAAATGACAGTAGCCTCTGTTGGAAAGGCCCTTTTTTAGCTGTTCCCAAGGGTGCAATGTTTTTATTCAAACTCACTCTCCTTCCATTATAAAGAGAACACTGTTTTTACTCTTAAGCTGTTTTACTCTTGTTTCTTTTTGCCAGAAACAAGGTCAAGGGACAGCCCATTCCTAAACAAGGATGCTTGGAGAACACTTTCCAGGAGGTGTTTGGGTCTGAAATGGAAGTGCTGTGGTTCTTACCTCCAGATGTAGCTTTTTAGTGAGCTTAAACAGCACACGGAACTGAGCAGACATTTTGTATTTCAATCTTCCTGACAAAAGCCCCACACAAAGTAAGAATAGATAGATGCATCTCAGCACACCAAAGGCTGCCTACAAGGGACCTACGACAGCCAGCATTATTTCAAGTGAGGGAAAACTGAAAGCATTTTATTTATCCTAAGGAGTAAGATGCCCTGTCTTTACTCAACATAATGGCCGAAGTCTTAGCCATTGCAGTAAGACAAAGAAGCAAGAAAGCAAGGCACACATAGAAAAAGAAGACACCAAAATATTTGTAGACAGATGGCATATATGTACTTGAAGACCCTTATGACTCCATAGGGGAGTTCTTAATCTTGGTATATACTTTTTCGAGGTAATAGGATGTGAAATCAACACACAAAATTAAGTAGCTGTTTTATATACCAATACAAACTTGTTAAGAAATTAACTAGAAAAAAATACCATTTATAGTAGCTTTTAAAAAATACCTAGTAATGCCTGTATGGTGACAAATGCCTTTAATCCCAGCACTTGGAAAGAAGAGACAGCCTTATCTCTATGAGTTTGAGGCCAGCCTGGTCTACATGGTAAGTTTCAAGACAACTACAATTGCAAACAAAACAAAACCTTGTAATATGCTGGGCATGGTGACTCATACCTTTAATCCCAACACTTGAGAGACAGATGGAATGCTATATGTTCAAGGCCAACATTAAGAATCTTCAGGCCAGCTAGGATGTGGTGGCACAAGCCTTTAATGCCAGCACTTGGGAGGCAGAGGCAGGTGGATTTCTGAGTTCAAGGCCAGCCTGGTCTACAGAGTGAGTTCCAGGACAGCCAGGGCTACACAGAGAAACCCTGTCTCGAAAAACACACATAAGTGGTGGGGTGACACCCAGAATGGGGCTTTCTTTCCCTTCAATAAAAGAAAGGGAAGATGGAGTAGGGGGAATAAAATGTTTATTACAATTATAAAAGTCATTTATGAATAATATACACATTTAGTATTCATATTTTACTACAAAATACTTCCTTTATTTATAAAATTTTCTATTGTATTTTTCTCTTTACTTCATTTTCACAATTACTATTGTTTCAGTTAACATGCTTCTTCTATACTCTAGTATCTCCCAAGACCACTTGCAGCTGAAGGTAGGAATGAGGGAACAGTGGCTACAATTCCAAGTGAGTCCTGTGAATCCCACTTCCCTCCCACTAGTGAGCATCAATAGACTCATCATCTTTACTTTAGGCTTCCCTACCTTTGCATAAGGTAATCTCTAGTCCAAGGTGGCAGTAGGAGAGAGGGGAAAAGCCATATCTGAGATGAGGACATTATCCTGGGTTCTCTAAATGACTGATACATTCATACATGTCCCTATAGGAAAAAGATTGGAGACTCAGAGAGGGGATGTAATGGCCAAAGCAGATGACAGAATGATTAAAGGATAGGATCACGAGATGAAGAACAAAGATAGACTCTTGAACCAAAAAAGAGAAAGATCTGAATATGAGCATCCAGAGGTACTATGCTTCCTACACTGAGTCTGTGACTTCTACCTCCAAAATGGAAAGAGAGTTAAGATGCAAAGTTCATGGCAATTTATTTCAGTATCCATAATTTCAATATTCAAAGGGAACTAATACATCTCAGCCCTATTATTCCTCCACATGAGTGTGTTAACTGAGATACACCATAACATGTAAAGAGCTATCTATCAATCAAACCATCCAGGGCTGGATTTTGTCCCTCACTCCTCTGGATGTGTCCTCCACTTTCTTTTACATTCTCTGTGACTTTGGAAACTGGTTCCATGAGACCATTTGTAAGTCTTTTTGTCCTCTGTCACCCTGAAAGGTCTGGACAATGAGGAGTACAGAGACATGAGGACATTTAGGGAGGGTAAAGAGGAATGCTGGACTTGGTTATTAAGCCCAGTGAGATTGCCTTCCTGCATGGCCAGGTTGAAGACTCAAATCCAGATAGAAGCCATCTTCACAGAGTTCTGGAATCCACTTCTGTGACTTCGGTGGAACCCCGCAGTTACCAGCTATACTATCCATGGTGTTTACATAGTTCTTTATGAAGCTCTTCTCAGATCATCCTACCTGAGTGTCCATCTGTTTCCCATGCAGGCTCCAATCACATGACTGTAACATTACACTTCTTTCTGATTAAGCCTGTGAGAAGAATGTGTAACTCAAGTGTGTGGGTAGGCATGTTCGCTGAAATCAGGAAATTGTGCCAGGTGGCTCTGGACACTGAGCACTTCCACCTATGGCCATGAAGAGCAGGTTGGCAATGCCCCCAGACAGCTGTGCATGCTTGGATAGTTCCCTCATGACCTTATTTCGAGAAGCCAATTCTCCCTCACAGAATGGTGAGCCTAGAGATGGGAAGAGTCCGGCATCCCTCTTTGAGAGAACCTTTTACTGGGGGAATCTTCACTTTAAATGCTTCATACCTTCTGAGTTTGCTTAAGTAGTGTGCAAAGCAAGAAGTATCTATCATAAGAAAACAGAATCACTTAGCATTGATCATAAAGGATACTACTTTAAGCTGAATCTTGTCCTTGCCCCCTAATCTATAGCTAAAATCCTAACCCCTGAATACTCTAGAATGAGACAGTATTTGAATTTAGGGCCCTAGCAAGGCTGTTCCACTAAGGCTCTGTCAACTGTGACTAGACTACTTATCCAAGGGGAGAATTTGGAAAACAGAGACAAACAGAAAAATGAGGGGGAGAGAACAGCCTTCTCTGAACTAGAGACTGCCGAAGCTCTTTCTCTTGTAGCCACCAGAAGGAGCCAGTCTTGCTCCCACCTTAATCTTGCACTTTCAGCCTCCCTGAAGTGTCAGAGACTAACGTTCTACTGTTTAACCCTCTCAGTCTGCAGCATTTTATGACAGTCTGAGCAAAAACTACTAAAGACACCTGCAGTGATGATACATTTGCAAGTGCTTGAAGAAAACGGCAACACAATACATGAGAGAAAATATAGTTAGAAATTCTGGACAACTCTAAAAAAAAAATTAAGTGCATTGAGATGCACCACATAGATCTATAATGCAGGAACACTTGGCCTCAGGCTTCTGAGGAGAACATGGATGATTCTCGGGGATTCCAACCATCATGGTCAAATTAGTGTGTGTTCTTATGTGCCAGAGATTGAGAGACTCTTGGCTTTCCTGTGCACAGGACTCTCCATGTGAGAGTAGAACAGTCCCAGACCCTTTTTATTTTATTTTATTTTTTTGAATAGCACTAAAGTAGGGAAATAAAGCATAGGGATTACTTGAAGGAGCAGGGAAGCATTTCAAAGGGTCAGATCTGCTGGATTACAAAAGATACTTTGAAGCAACAATTTTACAGTATTAAAGGTGATATTAGTTCAGAGTTTAAAAATAATTATTGGGCAGTTATTCTTGCAAGGAGAATATTGTGCATGCCTGTGTAGGGTGTGTGTGTGTGTGTGTGTGTGTGTGTGTGTGCGTGTGTGTTAAGTTGTGGTGGCCTTTGGGCAAGGAGAATCTTATGCAATAGTTCCAACCATGTAATCTGTGATAGTGTATGTAAAGCCTTCCTTTATTTCCACCTGGTTTTATTTATTTTGTTAGTATTAACACCAACGATTTCCTTTTGATCCTGAGAACATTCAAACAAGCATGCTTCCAAGTTTAATTTTTGCCCCGTTGGAAACATTCCCATAAGGTACAGAAGCCAGTGTTCCCCAGCAGCAGCTGAGGAGAGACACAGGATCATCCTGCTGCAAACAAGATATGTCTTTTTACCCACAGCTTCCAGGGTCCTCCTTGGGGATTAAGAGCAAATGTTCCTCTTGCAAAGAACTCACATTCAGTTCCCATCACCCACCTAGTGGCTCCCAACTTCAGTTACACCAGTTCTATGAAATCCACACTCTCTTCTGGCCTCCTTGAGCACTTCGTGTATGTAGTACACAGACATACACACAGGCAGAACGAACACCCATACACATCCCATGAAAAGTAGAGAGCAAAAAACCTAAATCAAGCCTGTTGAACTAGACTTGGTGCTGCAATCTCAGCACTTGGGCAGTGGAGCAAGAGGAGAAGATTCTTCCTCAGTTCCAGGTCATCCTCAGCTACACAGAGAGTTGAGGGACAAATCAAAGAATAATGACACTGTTTAGTGAGTTGAGAGTATAGGAATGATCACTTCCAATCTAGCCTGGACTGCAATACAAACTGACACAGCTGTTCTGAGAGATGATATGTCTCTACACAGCAAAAAAATGTGGAAGTAATCTCTGCCCTTCTTCTTTAACTTATCAATCCTTTCTTAGATTTTATTTTTCTCCTACTAAGATAACTATTACCCAACAGTTGAGGAAAATTAGGGACAATCTAGATGTCTAGCCATCATGGATTAAATCAATTAGGGAATTTCATTTTATAGACTCTGAAAATTATACAAATAAATTATCAGTATGGAGAAGAGAAGAGCAGGTAAAAATGTTAAAGGTAAATTCATGTGCATCTGTGCAAACATACACACATACACATTTCTAAGATTGGTTTGGTTTGAGTTCACACAATTTTGAGAATATTAGTTAAGAAAAATGTAAAGTTGTAAATCTGACTTAAATTCAAAAGTAGGGAAGGTATTGTGGTACAGTAATCATGACACTTGGCAGCTGAGGGTGAAGGATTGCCACAAGTTTGAAGCTAGCCTACAACATAGAGTAACTTCCAGATCAGCCTTAGCTACTGTTGTAAGACCTTCTCTCAAAATAATAATAATAACAATAACATTACTGATACGAGTCGGCACGCTTAGTACTGATTCTTCCTTCCTTTTTCCTTCCTTCCTTTTTTTCTTTCTTACATTACTGTGTAGTGTAACTTTTATTTTTTTTTTAAATTCTATTTTCTTCTTCTTTTTTTTTTCACACAATGAAGTTTTATTCATCCTCAACGAGTAGAGAAAAGCAAGCTCACTGGCGCCTCACTTGAGAATGCTGTTATCTTGAGCTTCTGCCAGTTCTCTCTCAATCCGTTTCAACTCATCTAGTCTCTTCTTTTCCTCCGCTGCTGCTCTCCTCTCCTCCTCCGCCTGGGTTTTAGGTAACTGTAGCACTTGGCACCCTTTGCCATGCTGAGCAGAGTACCCGCCGAACTTGATGAGTGGAGAGACCTGAACTGGGGGCACCATTTTGTCCATGGCCTTCGCGCTGGAAGCTCTTAAAATCTTATTTTCAGTGATGGTTTTTAAACACTTTAACCTCTCTTTTAGCTCACCACCCACCAGAGGTAGTCAAAAAGAAAGGATATGAGGGAAGTGGACCTTTTTGTTGTTTTGTTTTGTTTTGTTTTTCGAGACAGGGTTTCTCTGTATAGCCCTGGCTGTCCTGGAACTCACTCTGTAGACCAGGCTGGCCTCGAACTCAGAAATCCACCTGCCTCTGCCTCCCAAGTGCTGGGATTAAAGGCGTGTGCCACCACTGCCCAGTGCAACACAGAGTCTTATAGTTGGTCCTCAGTGCTATGTACCCCCACCCCGCCATGGCACACACAGAGAATTTTTATTTATTAGTAGTATGTATATGTGAATGTGAGTGTACACACACCAAGACGTGTGTGAAGATGAAAGGATAAATAAATTTCTGGAAGACTGGTGAGATGGCTTAGTGGGTAAGAGCACCGACTGCTCTTCCAAAGGTTGTGAATTCAAATCCCAGCAACTACATGGTAGCTCACAAGCACCTGTAATGAAATGTGACACCCTCTTCTGGTATGTCTGAAGACAGTTACAGTATACTTATTTATAATAATAAATAAATCTTTGAGCCAGAGCAGGCAGGGACTGAGTGAGCAGGGTCTACCGGAGCGAGCAGGGGTTGACCAGAGTGAGCAGAAGTCCTAAAAATCAATTCCCAACAACCAGATGAAGGCTCACAACTATCTGTACAGCTACAGTGGGTACTCATATGCATAAAATAAATAAATAAATCTTTAAAAAAATAAATAAATTTCTGCTGAGTGTTTGTCTGCTTCCACCATGGGTCCCAGAGATGAGCTCAAGATGTCCGGTTAGCACAGCAAGTACCTTTACCTGCTGAGGCCCACAGAATACATTTTTATATCAGTATGTCTGCATAGATAGAAGAATTTTTTTTTCTGTTGGTGTGAAACAAACTTTAGCTTAACATAGATTTGCAACCAGCTGCCTGTTGAGAAACCCACAGACAGTTCCTGCTTACAGTGCATCCTCATTACTCATATTTCTGCTTGGAGCTGGATGGCAGACAGCTAACCTAGTAAGGTTGCTGGGAGTTCTCTTTGCTAACTGAAATGCTGTTGTCGTTGCATAAAATAAGGAGGCACAGGAGGAAATTCCTTTGTCTGTGAAGTCTAGTTTGGGTGTGATGTTTATTTAGTAGTTTCTATAAACTTCTGAAAGCTACTTAACTTTATCAAGGCTAAATCTCTTACCCATTTAATGGGCACGAGACTTGAATTGACCAAAAGCCTGAACAGAGGAACTGAGCATGTGTTGTTTCTCTTCTAGCTGGTCTTAAGCAGTTTGGAACATGGATGTCCTCTAGCCCTGTCCTCATAAGATATCATTGTGGTCATGAGCATGATCTGTTTTCCATGGCACCTTCCTTCATCTTGTTGTGGCTTCTGACTGATGGTCTAATCTGTAGCTGGAAATGTGTTTGTAAAGACAGGCTGCCTTTGTGATTCTTGTCTTACTTTTTGTCTGGCTTTTTTTTTT
>JADRCD010205234.1:0-19644 GCA_019843815.1 Montemys delectorum | reverse complement strand
AGTGCTCAAGAGCTACGTGTGGTTGCTGACTACCGTGCTGGGTAGTATAAATAAGAACAGTTCCTGTATAGGAGTAAGTTCAGTTGGAGGGCACTAAATTCCTTAAAAATTTCCCTCCTAGGAATTTGTTGGAAAGAAATAATTAGGCATGATGTGGTGGCTCACAGCTATAATCTGAGTGCTCAGGAGCCTGAGGCAGGAGGATCTGGAACTGGTGGCCAGCCTGAACTACTTAGCAAGATTCTTTTTCGAAGAAAAAGGAAGGTTTTTTTTTTTTTTCAACAAATACAACAGAAGCATATAACAAAATTAAGAGTAAAAGTTTCTGGTGGGTAAAGACGTTTGTCACCAAGCCTGATGACCTGAGGAAGGAGTGAACCAACTCTTGCAAGTTGTCCTCTGATCTCTACACATATATAATGTATCCACACATGCAGTGAATAAATTAATTAATAAATATATGTTTAAAAAGAGTATACAGTTTAGAAAGAACGTAAACACCAGGTTAAAAGGAAGAAAAATCAGCCAGCAGTAAATAGTTGTGAAAATTATATTGAATCCATTAAATTAAAATATCTATGATAGAATAATTTTGCTCATTTAGGTAGATAGCTTAGGTACAAGAAATTAGGGAGCCCATCCTCCTGAAAACATACACAGCCTTTCGCTGTGGGTTCTTGTTAGAAATCCACAGCCCCGCCCTCCCCTCTATTGTTGAATGAGATTCTCTAGCAGGAACTGAGAATCTGTGAATTTACAATCTCTGCCTCCATCTGTGCACCCCTCAAGCTGCATCTTTGTCACATGACTGAGTTACAACTCCTGAGCTCTATCTAAGTCCCTGTTCTAAGTGTAGAATGCCACTTTGAAATTAAGTGACTCTATGGGATAATCAAAATGCTAAACGACAGAGAATGATCGAGACATGGGCCTTACGGATATTAGACAGTGATGAGCTAGAGAGAAACGCAAAGCCTGATGGTCCTGCAGACCCAAAGCTGACACTGGGTGACAACAGGATATCCAAGAGGAGTCCCCCATGCAGATCCCGTATTGATGGTGTAGCAGAAGCCAGAGGCCTCGAACCAGGCCATTGCAATGAACATTTGCTAGTAAAGCTGTTTGAGAAAAAGGGTATACTGTGTGACATGCTGCGACACACCAAAGCTTCCACAGTGAGAATTTTTTGTTCATTTATTAGTTTTTGTTTTCTTGGAGCAGGGGGAGGTTGCAGTGTTGGAGGGCAGGTATAGAAAGGCTTAGGAGATGAGAAGGATTGGATGCATGATGTCCAATTCACAAAGAATCAATAAAAAGTTTAAAAAGAAAGAAGAAAGAGAAGAGAAAAAAATGAGCCTGAGATTGCACTTTTCAGAAGCAGCACTGTGTGTAGACCTGGGTTCGGGAGGGACTGAGCCCTTGGGAGTCCATAGGTGAGACTGGAGAGGGGGCTTGCATCAGTTCCTTGTCTTCTCTGTTGTGCCACAGCTGTGAATTCTTTGGAAGGAAATCAAACATGCCCAAGGTCACCGTGTCTTAGGGTCAATACTTGTCGCATTTGCTTGTGAAATTTAGTCTTGACTTCCTGACTAAACATTTCTGAGGTGCAGCCTGTGAATGTGCCCTGTAAGACTTCCCTAGTGCTTTTCCTGGACACAAAAGTTAGATCTCCCTCAACATATCACCCTATAGACTTGGTGTTATAGCATAGATCATGGGAGGTTGCCATGGCTGCAGGTTTCAGTGTGAAGAGAAGAAGCGACTGGAGCATCACTTCTTTTCTTTACTGTGTCATTAAATCAGATATAAGCCGCTGTCTCACTGGGCATATTCATACATCTTCATGGGTATCTAGGGGGCTATCACTATCCATTGTATCCAAGTCAGAGAGCCAAGGAAATGTCTCCTGACAGTTCCGCCTTACCTCCTCCAAGTTTGTTCCTTTTCTTTTTAATTTAAAGTTTTTATTTGTGTGTGTGTGTGTGTGTGTGTGTGTGTGTGTAGGTGTATATGTGTGCCACAGTGTGTGCTACTTTCGCAGGGTCCTTTTACCTTGACTTGAGTTTCAGGGATTGATCTCAGGTCATCAAGCTTACTTACTTGGCAAGCCCTGAGCCATGTCAACTGTCTGTGCATCCCTACCCCACCTCACCTTTTAAGGAAGAACCTAAATCTGTTATATTGCTTTATCTTTTCCATTTTTTTCTTTCCACCACCTTTAAATCTGGTCTTAAATATCAGTAAATCTTGGAATCAATACCATAGTGTGTTAGTAGCTACTCTTTTTATATATCTGCGAATCTTTTATATATGTATATATTTACCAACAGGAGTGCTTTTACAGTAATGGGATCATATCATAGTTTTTTAAGCTAGTAGTCATTTCGTTTTAAAAGAAGGTTTTATTTTTAGTGTATGTCTCCCTGTGTATATATGGGTGCATGTGAGCTGTGGTTTGCATGTAAAAGTCAGAAAACAGCTGCGTGGAGTTCGTTCTCTCCACCTCTGTAAAAGAGTAGTCAGTCAACACCAGACGCAAAAGATCTCTCTGTGTGTGATGCTCTCTGTTCATGTATCTGGTTTTGTTTTCCTTGAAAGGCAGTCTCCTGTGTAGCACAGGCTACTCTCTGGCTCCCAAGCCTCCTGTCTGAGTCTCTGGAGTGCGAGAGTTACAGGCATGGACCCCTGCACCTGCTTGCCAGAGTCTCTAAGGCACTCTGCTATCAGCTTTTTGGAATTTGTCTTGGTCCAGCAAGTTTTTATTATTCCAGCATTTTGCAGCATACTCAAGATTTAAATGGCCACCCAGTTGTCACTGAATGCAGAAAAAGAAAAATGCTTTTATTGATTTATTTAGACAGGATTTTACTATGTAGCCCTGGTTGGCCTGATATTTGGATTATAAACAAGCCCAAGGACTGGGATTATAGGCTTGTGCTACAATGTCTACTTAAATGCTTGTTTTAAAGAAAGTTTAATCAAATCCCTAAAGAGATGCCCAAATCTCCTTGACCAAAAATTTATCACATGCCCATTGACAAGAAAAATAGATGCATGTAAGAACCTTTGAGATTTCCCAGGACCTGGCGGAAAGTTCTGCTCTGAGATAAACATACATGAATTTGAGGGTTGTTAATAGTCAGGAAGGTGAGAAAGTGGCTGGCTAGGCAGTTGGCAGTCTTTAGCACGAAACCTAATTCCCTTAGTTGCTTTCAAGGCTTTTCATAGTCTGACATTATAATAATCTAATAGGAAACCTCAATTCTAAAGAAGCCAATCAGTTGTCTCCTCTGCCTGTGTATCTTATCTGAACATTCTGGCTTGTATCTTGATTCTTGTTTCTCTCTCATAAAATGTTCTCCTTAAAATTTAGAACAGATATGGCTGTTTAAATGAAAATTAATTAAAAAATGTTTGGTATTGGGGGCTCAGTGGTTAAGAGCACTGACTGCTTTTCCAAAAGTCCTGAGTTCAAATCCCAGCAACCACATGGTGGCTCACAACCATCCATAACAAGATCTGATGCCCTCTTCTGAAGTGTCTGAAGATAGCTACAGTGTACTTACATATAATGAATAAATAAATCTTTAAAAAATGTTTGGTGTATATGTGCAGATGTACATTATAGGCCAGAGGACAACCCCAGTGCCATCCTTAGACACACTGTCCACCTTCTTTGAGACAGTGTTTCTCATAGGGATCTGGGGCTCACCAATTAGGCTATGCCCTCCCAGGGATCAAATGCTAAATGTGATGTATTTTTGACAATGTTCGTTTGTAACTGGGAGATATTAAGACCACCTGGATAATCCACCAAAGTGGTTAAGTCTGAAGTGTGGGGTTCAGTGATGTTATTTCAGATATTCTAAGGGGTTGATACTGCTGTAGAGACATCTGAGTCAGGAGTATGCCCTGTCTAGATGATACCTTGGAGCAGGACTGGTTTAGGAATAGCATAATGCACAGTATTGTTGCATATCTGTTATTCAGAGCATAGATGCGGGCAGGGGGAGGGAGAGGAGAATAGAATATTTGTATATGCACAAAATACTATCTTTGAAAATTAGCCATAAAATACATTGTGACCCCTGTATTCTTCTCTGCTTAATCTTCTCATAGAATTTAATAATTTGTGACAGCTTTAATGGTCTTGTTTGATGATTTAATGAATGAAGGCCGATGGATCTTCACACATTGTACATACATTGTTTCTAACCTGTGAAATTTTTATTTTTAAAGTTACAAAGGAAGAAAGAAAGAAAGAAAGGAAGAAAGAAAGAAAGAAAGAAAGAAAGAAAGAAAGAAAGAAAGAGAAGAAAAAAGAAAAGGGAAGCTCAAGAAGATACAGTGTTTCACAGGCTTGCTAGGCAATAAGTGTTAAGTTTGCATGCAGACAGAGGCTGCTCCATTTCAGAGCCATCTTTCCATCCTTACATCATCCTCTTGACATTTTTGTGTATATAAGACCCAATGGAGAGTAATTATGTCTTAAAATAGGAAGACAAGTTGGGGTAGGTGTGTGCTGAAGAGACATATTAACTCTTCCCTCCCCAGGGGAGCCAGGCTGTATGTGCATGGCTGTATTGTAGTCAGTAGTGATCAAACCTTGGGTTCACTCACCAAGCTTGAATCAAGACTCCAAAACTGCAGATGATTTGTTCCTTTTCTTTATTTTTGTATCTGTAGCTCTTGGAACAAACACATAGAATAAATATTAATAATATTAATATAATAATAAGCAAATAAACACCATCTATTGAGACCTGCTAGTTTTCATCTATGACTATATAGCCTCCTGACCTGAACCAAACTTAATTCTGATTGAGGCTGTTGTCCACAGAACCCTGTAGGGAAGGGAGGGAGAGTAGATGGGGCAGTAGAACCTTTATACCTTCACTGGAATACCAGGCTAAGGCTCATGTCCTTTGAAAGTTAGGTTGGTAACATCTTTTGAATAAAGGTTGGCAACAAGGAAAATAAATCCAAAACAATTCTGAGGCTGAGATTGAAGGGAGATTAATTTTAGTTCTCTCTTACAAAATTATCTCTAATTTTTTGCATATTTAAACATATGTAATAACATAGGCTTGGCACACGCCTTTAATCCTAGCTCTCAGGTGGCAGAGGCAGGTGGATCTGAGCAGCCTCATCTACAGAGGGAGTTCCAGGACAACCAGGGCTACACAGAGAAACCCTGTCTCGAAAACAAAAACAAAAACAACAACAAAAAAGGAAGTCATGCATTTATAGTTATAATACCACATAGTGGGATAGAACTGTGAAAAGGATAGTAGACATAAGTGTTTTGTACAATGTAACCATTTTTTATAGCGAATAAATACTATAATTCATATTGCTGACTAGGTTTTAAATTGACAAAGCTTCCCCAAACCAAAGCATTGTGGGGTTGTTTCAGATATTCTTTCCAGTAGATTATCCTAAGTCGGTATGTGGCAGGAAGCCAAAGTTCATGTATTATAGACACTATAACTCCATTTTAGATTAAGTGCTGGGTTTAGTCTGTAGTGATTTTTTTTGTTTTTGTTTTTGTTTTTTGAGACAGGGTTTCTCTATATAGCCCTGGCTGTCCTGGAACTCACTCTGTAGACCAGGCTGGCCTTGAACTCAGAAATCCACCTGCCTCTGTGCTCCCAAGTGCTGGGATTAAAGACGTGCGCCACCACCGCCCGGCTGTAGTGATATTTTTTAAAGGCAACAATAATTATAATATCAAACTGTCTCTCAGTTTTCATTTGGATAAGAAATAAGTATTTTCCCAAGTGACTTTGTCACTTCCTGAGAAAGTATTTTTTTCTCCTTATAGTTTTCTGACTTAGCAAGAGGTTGGTATCCAGTGGTGATGATAGACTTCTCCCCTGGACAGAGAATGAATGCTAGAATGAAGTTAATAAGACCTTGTTAGGCACCTGTGGCTGGAATGGGAAAAGTAAGAGAGAGACAGACACATGCAGAGTAGTTCCTTCCCTGGGGAAAATGACAGCCAATTACGGAGGGTCCTGGGGCTTGTGGTCTGTAGATTCAGATTTAGTTTCATATGAAGCATATTCCTCAAGCCAGCACTAATGCAATAAAAATTACACAGCATAATATGTAAGGGTATTTGTTCCCTTTTCCCACACCAAAGTTATAAGAGAATCTAATTAAAGCTGAAACCCGATGGAGTTTAAATATACACCCCTCTCTATTTTCTTAAATTGTGTCTAAGCTTTAAACTTGTTTCTGAGGCATTGGCATCTGAAGCAACTGGTGTGACGCTGAGGTTCAGGAGATCATGCTCCACCAAGCTCTGTGAAGTCACTGATGCTTCCTGGATACTAAACCTGTGATATGCATCCTTTGGAGAGGGGTAGGAATTGTGTATGCATAGGTACGTGTGGATGTATGCATGCTGTATGTACATGTGTGTGGGTGTGTACAGGCAGTGGTGCAGGGGTGGAGGTCAGAAGATAACTTTTAGGAGTTCCCTCTACCACATGGGGGCCTGGGAATCGAAGTCAGATCTCAAGGGTCCACCTCACCTACTCATCCACTTTATTATCTTACTATCTGTCTGTCTAGCTTGGACTCACCAATCCTCTAGACTGGCTGGCTGGTAAGCTTAGACATCCACTTGCTTCTACATCCCCAGTGCTAGGGTTAGGGCCACATATCCTGGCATCTGGGTGTTCTATGAATGCTTGAGTCTCAACTCAGTTCCTTTTCACACTTAATTATTGCCTCAGCCCAGAAGGATGGAGGAGAAATGGAATATTCATGTTGTTTGTATTGTACAGCAGAAGCTGATTTTTAATACATGTACTCCTGTTGGGATGACATTTCTGTAACAAGTTTAATGCACATGAAATTATCAATTAGAAAGAAAATGAATGAAAGCTCATTTTAACCATCAGGCTGTGTTCAAAGCACATTTACAATTGTATAAGGTGACTTCATAGATTACTATATATGTAGTATATATATATTATTATTCTACTGATATATGTAGATTATGATGGAAACAATAAATTCATAAGCATGTTCTTAAACATCTTAACAATTAATTTTTAAAGGCAGAGGCAAGCAGATCTCTGAGTTTGAGGTCAATTCAGAGTGGGTTCTAAGATGCTCACGGCTACACAGAGAAACTCTGCCTCAAAAATCATCAGCTTATATATTAGCTTAAAAAGTAGTGAGTTTCTATGTTTTTTTTTCTTCATATATCCTAATTTTCAGTCAGCCCACCTTTCACCCCTAATCCTTTAACCTTTACTACGCCCCCTCTTCTTTCATATTACATGTTCCTAAAGTATTTTCTTATAATTAATTCAGGGACTGGGGCATCAATGAAAACTGTGTGCTAACTTAGCTCTTGGTATATTTTTATTCTGTATAGTAATTTAAAAATAAGATCGATTAAATATTTATCATAGATATTATCTATTTGTAAGTTTTCTATTAGTCTAATGAAATTAAATTTTGTACCAGATTTGTAGACCACTGGAAGGCAGAAAGTCCAAGTTAGAGAACAAAGAGAAAAGAATAAAAAGGCTTAATTAACATGATTAAAACACAGTATTTACATAACTGCTTTAAATCTTAATTTAATCTGCTTATTATCTGTTATTTTTAAACACATTAAGGAAAAAGATCAGAAGTTAGGCTGTAAGGTTTTAGTTTATTATATTATATAGACATTTATTGTTTTTATATAGTTTTATTTACTAAAACTTGCTTGCCCACAGGGAGTCCAAGTTGGGTTTTGTGAGTACAATCTTCTTTTGTCTTAGGTACTTAGGTTTAATTTTGTCTTAATTTGTAAAGCATTGCTGTATAAATCCCAAGGAAGTGGTGTATGAAGCTGTCTGTTTAAAAATAGTTGTGTGGTCACAAATTTTCTCTTCTCCAAGAACTGGAGTCTTAGACCTCTGACAGCATGGGTGTGTTTGAGGTAGTTAGGGCAGGCAGCCAGTGGCCTTTGTGTATGTTTCATTTAAATGTAAATTTATCCGAGGGACTCTAAAGATGGGCTCAAAAGTAAAGAGAATTTTAACATGAGTAGTCATTTTTTTTCATGAATACTGAAATCTCTGTTTTATATTAAAGAAAGAAAAAACAAATAAAAACTAACAACATTGAAGAGCCAATACTTAACTAGCCTATTTTTAAAGATTCTTAATTATCAATTTTCTTTCATTAACAGTGTTTCCAAGAATTAAATAAAACAAAAATTAATTTGTATGCCTTAAAAGAACAGTAGCCAAGCAATTTATAGGATGATTCTGAATATTATTTTGTGGTATTTTATAAAGAAAAACAGTACTGTTTTAAGCAGAAATTTAGATGATAGAAATACGTCTTATAAAATTAAACCTGAGACACCAAAAAATAACTATTGCAGACGGCATAAGCGCACTGATATAATGTATGACCCACACCAGTATGAACTATATAGATCTAGGATCTATTTTATCCTAAATAAAACTTGGCCTCGGCCTGTGATTATAAATTATCCACAAACAGTTGGGAAGCAAGTTTTCAAGAGAGTTTCTACTTACCACTTGCCACCACTGCCGTGAACGGTCAAGATTTCAAGCTCTAGGATTTGTGCTTTTACCCTGTAGTCACCATTAGCACTGCCAGCTGCCAGGCGTCCTCTCGTGCAAGGGGACTTCTGGCTCTACAGACTCCTTTCTACTTCCCTGCAATAAAACAGGCCATTTCTTAGGGCTGCTATTGATGGCATATTTTGAAGTCATTTTTTTCCTTCAGTCATTGTTCTACCAGCACATGATTATCTCGTGTTAAAAAACAAACAAACAAACAAATAGCCCCCAAACCTCTTTGATCTACCCTAACCTTTCTATATGTTAATTTTGGAAGAGTAACACTGCAGTGCCAATAAAATGTACTCCTGCGTTGACATTTTCAAAGTAATTATAAAAAAGGATTATAAAGTTTACTGAGGGGATTACTATTTGTTGGCTGATAAAATTTACTTAAGCCCCCAAAATGTAAATATTTCCCTAGCCAACCCCTAAAGAGTCAAGGGTTCCTTTCAAAGAAAAGAATTTATTTATTCTAAACCCCATTTTAGCATAAAGGAATGAATTGAAGATTTTTTTGGGTCTTAATTTTTCTTTACACCAGACTTTGACAGTGAAGTTTTCATTATGTGCTTGCAGATTTGAGGCACAATGCCTCATGTTTTACTCTAATCATCGCTATTCAAAACTGAGTTTTCCAGTAACCAACAGGGGTTTGAAATGCATGCATACAGTAGAATTTTAGGGCACAGGTTCTTTTGGATTAAAGTTAGGTACACCATTTTGTAACCAAAATCAGTGAACGCTTTTCTCCTGTTCCCCCTGAGCTGTGGTGTGTATGCTGAGGCCTTTCCTTTGCAAACAGAAATATAAGCACCATTCTTCAGTGTACCTCTCCCATTAAACACAGATCTTTTTCTTGCTGCTTCTAAAGTGTTTTCTTCTCTTCCTCCAAGCTCCTGAGGCTTACAGGGAATAAATTCTAAATTCAGTCTCCTCTCTGAATGGCAGCAGGTATGCAGGAGGTACGTGGAGGAGGGCCTTTCTTGTCCCACATCCACGTAGCACATGGACACTCTCAAAGTCCCATGCTATGCTTAGACTTTTACTTTTTCAAACAGTTGCTTCTTTTTTTAGGTAAATAATAATTTAAAAAAAAAAGAAAAGAACACAACTACCTTCCGCTCTACTTTGCTATGTGGAACGAAGTCCGCTTGTCTGCCGTGTGTATTTTATGACACAATTTTTATGTTTCTTAATTCAACTTAAAAATTAGCATTAATGTCTATTATAATACTTTTTACTGGTAGCTTGTTATTGGTAACTGTATTAAATATTTCTGTATTAAGTAAACCGTAACACTTTTGCAGTGTTGTGCCCAGTGATAACTCCTTGCAGCACACAGCTGTGACGAATCTGTCTCTGGATTTTGTTTTTTTTCCTTCCTATTTTGCGTGGAGGAGAACAGACTAGCATAGATATATTTAATTATACCAGTGGAACGTCATGGCATGTGTGGGCAATAGAGAATGGTTTGCTAGTCGTGTTTCATTTTCAGGAACTGTGACCTGGCCACTTTCTAAACTCATAAGGGAATTCTGTTTCATTCATTAGATACCATTGAGGTGGAGACGTAGATAATTGGAAAGCCCCTATACCTTACACAGGGATATTACCTGGTAAGTGAAAGGCTATCTGAATTTATTTCTGGAGTGTCAAGGCGAGCGGGGGATGGTAAGAATGAAACTTGAATCAGTGACCATCTGGCCTAGATTTGGCTGATTTCCTGTGCCTGGCTCTTTGTTCCTGGCACACAATGGATTGTTCCTTTTAAAGATAAGAATTCTGTGGTGACTTTGTGCTGAATCAGCAGGTTTGGTTTGGGAATGCAAGCAGAGATATATATATTGGGGGCCTTTCTATTGTCCTGAGGTCCCCATCCTGTCTTCAGCAATTGCAACAATGTTCCGAGAGTTTTGTATAGATTCATAGAGAGGTGGTATCCAGAGTCACATTGAATAAAAGAATTGGGAGTGAAGCTTTCTAGTTTTGTTTTAAGAAACTGAGATTTTCCTCATGGCTAGTTTTTAAATTGCTCTGCGCCTGACTGTTGTTTTTTTTTTTAACAAGTCTTTCTAATCAAACCTTCTGTCTGCGCTGGAGCTTTCCGTGTGGTGCTTTAAGGAGCCGGACCAGCCCTAGGTGAGGTTTTCAGGCAGCAGCTGTGGCGCTAGCTCTCTGTGGCCCTCCTTGTCTTATGTCTGCAGGTCAGATTTTAGGAACTTGGAGCTTTCCTCTGGTTAAGTCATCATAACTGTTTCTTAAAGAGTTGGCTATGGACTAGACATAGGGAGTTTTGTTTGCCGAGCATTCCAAGTAAGCCGGCCAGCAGTTCCTGTAGGCCATCTCATATGCAGCAGAGATCAGAATCTAGCTAAGTGCCACTTTGCAGAAGGCAAGAGCTTACTTACCTCTCTTGTTGTGTGGCCATGAAATAATAAAACAACAACAACAAAAAAGTAGTGACTCTTCCCTCCTGAAGAGGCAGGATGGCTGGCAGATTCAGTCAAGCATTTCCTTCGCCTCTCCTGTAGCCTTCCCCCTTACCACTCCAGTGCACAGTTAGCTTTCACTCTTCCTGAAACTACTTATAACTTTAACAACCCAAGCCTCCAATTACAGTTGACTGCCTGGAAACCTAGTCTCTAATTCTTTTGCATAGATAAAGGTACTACTTTTAGGTTTTACAAGATCCACGGGCCTGCTCTTAAGAAGGAAGCTTACTAGTTGGTTCCTTGGGGGTCTAACCGCGTAGCAAATGGAACCTCGTGCAACAGTTCAGTGTCCTTTGCTGCAGTTAATTTTAGGTCCAGCTCTATCCAGCAAGAGTGAATGAAAAGAAACAACACAGGTTGTTTTGTCCACTTGAGGTATTATCTGTTTGTTTGTGTGTTGTCCCCCCTTCTTCTTTGGAGTATCTTTCATTGATTATTGCTCCCTCTGATCCGAAGAAGGCCCCAGAATTGCTTCCTGGTTAAACACATTAGTGGTTTGGAAGCACAGATGCTGTCGATGTTGTGAATGTTAATTGGAATAAAAATACTCTGGATTAAAGAATGAGTTAAATAGACTAAGTCCGAGTTAGAAGCGACAGCAGCATAGCAGCAACTTCTGTCATTCCGCTCCTGCTTTAATTTGGGGAACTACTTGGAGGTGGAGGGGAAGGTCCCATCCTGTTCGCCCATCCCCCTCCTGGCTACCCTTCACCCCCAGCCTCTAGCTCTCCTTCAGAGTCTCACTGAGGAATTATAGTTTCTCCAGAGGCTAGGCTGCTGATGCCTGGAAAGTTTACACTGCAGAGAGATGTTTTGTTTGGCATAGCTAATCAGGAGCCAGGCTGGAATTGCTCATAGCTGTCATTCAGGTTTTGTTTCAAAGTCCAAGGACCTGCTGGGAAAAACAAAAAGCTAATGAAAGCTGACTGTATTTAGGCCTCCAATCTGTGGAGTCTGAAATGATGCCCTGACAGTGTATTCTTATTCTTCCACATTCTTGCTGTTGCTAAGGTAACAGGTTTTTTGAGGCTTTCATCTTCATTGTCAAGTATTTGCTACACTTATTGTTGTTTTTCAGATTAGAGCAATTCAGATTATCTCCCTTTGAGAGGAAGTAAAAAGAGAAAATAACGGGAATAAAATGTCTGAATCAATTACCTCAAATGCTAGCAAGACCAGGACTTTGCATTGGTGTGTTTTGTTTTGTTTTTATGTCTTAAAATCTTTAGCTTTGCAACATGTGTTAAAATTTAGGATGAGACCCTTAAGTGTGGGAGGGTTACAGATGTGAGCTCCTCACCCTGTGAAGTGATTCAGCAACATCCATATAACCTGTAAAGAGCCATCCTAAGAGAAAACAGAGTGTACTGAAGTCTTTAAAACTCATTCTTCTTGAATGAAAAACTAAATTATGTAAAAAAGTGACATGCTTGCCTTCTTAACTGTAAATAGGAAATTCAGGAAGTATGTGGTACTGAATGTAGTTTTCAAAACTACAAGCACTTGGTCTTTTAATATTTGCTTTTATAGATGTGTTCCCTAATGGATGAACTTTCATCTCCCTGAGAATGCTGTTATTTTTACAGTCCAAATGGGGTGTACTACATTACCCATGGCATAAATGAAAGATTGATTTTCTGCAGTCAAGGTGTCCTTTGGCTTGGCTTTAGATTTGAAACCCCTAGGGATGTGCATCATATGGCTGCTATTGTCAAGATGTTGACCCACTGACAGATAACACAGGTTTTCCACAGATTTATCGAACCTCTTCATCCAGTGCGCTTTTCCCTATGGTAACAATGAGAATATTGAAATGTTGCAGCTCTGGTTCTGATTGAATCATGCCACTAATTTGCTCCCAACCAAAAAACCTATATTCACAGAGATAAGATCTGGCTTAAAATGAGAAAGGGAACATCTGGCAAGTGGAGCAGAAGCCATGATCTGTATCCCAGCCTGGAATCTTATCTTCTCTCTTCTCTGCCTATGTGAACTGTACGGCCCTTAAGGTACCACTCAGCTCCCCTTCATCATTAAGCTCCTGTTAACTAAATCTGGTGGTCAGGTAATTAGAAAAGCTATATTTTCAGATAGTCAAAATTATGTTCATATATAATTTTGTTTAAAAAACATTTTTGAGAATGTTAGGATTGGGAGATATGAAGGGGGACAGAACATAAATTGAATATATCACTGAAATGGAGAAATTTTACCAGGTAACATTTTCAAGGAAACAAGACAGTCATCTTTTGAGGCTGGCATGTGCAAAAACAGGTTTGAATTATCTTTAAAGCAGTGCTTTTAAAGTCATGCTCTGCAGAGCTTTCTGGGTTTTGTGGTGCGTCCTTGCACAGTACTGGGGTAGGGAAGGGCCTGGTGTGACATGCTGAGTGTCCCCTGCAGCTGCCTGGAGAACACTTCTACTTTCAACTTCTTCTGGTGTTGGATTTGTGCCTGATATTTTAAAAAAGAACACAGCTCACTTCTGAAAAGGTAAAGTCGTGACTATCACTACCGTATAGAATAACAGGAGTGTTAGTTCGAGTTAGAGTAAACTGCTTTAGCCACAAGAAACTTAGAAAATTGAAACAGACTGCTCGGCGAGTCTCAATTTCCACATTTAATCACAAGGTCAGTGGAAGCTTTCTGCTTGGAGTAAGAGTTGGATTGGATGGCATTTAAATGACTAATAGTTCTCACATTGATTGGGTAGTTGATTTTTTTTTTCTTTTGTTGTTGGGGCTGGATAATTTGGCACCCAACTGTTCTCCATCGGGGCTGGGAGTAAAGTCCATCTCCTCCGTGAGCCATGGCTCCAGAGAAGAACAACAATGTGGTCTTTACTGCTTCGGGATTCTTCAGATTGTGGCAGAGACGTGAGACTGAGAGGAGGGGCTTCGCCGGCTGGCCCGCCTGCCTCCATAGCTGCAGGTGATAAGGGAAGGTATTCGCAGGAATTTTCTCCAGCTTCCCCTTTGCCCTTCAGGAACAGCAGTAACCACAAAGGAGATGTAAGATAACCCACCCCCCTCTCTTTTTCTCCTTTTTTTTTTTTTTTTGCCAGGAGGCTAGACTACCACTGTGTCTGGAAAAGTAGGCATGGCTCTTTGCGCCTAAGAGATAAAAACTTGAATGTAGAAATCATGAGTCATTGCATGAGTTGAGAAACTGAGCCACCACAGAAGGGGGAGTAAGTTTTCCTAGGATTCTCACTGTAGCTGTGGAGATAGTCATGTCAAAAGCCAAGACTTTAGAATTTGTCTTCATATTGTCCAGTTCTGACATATTGAAAAGTAGAGCTGAAGGTCTCAGTTGCAAGGTTTCCCAGACATAAGGCTGGAATCCAGTAAGAATAGACCCGATGGGGGCAGATGGGAGCTTGCTAGTTCTTGTGCTCCCAGGTCTTTCAGAGTCTTTCTTTGTACTTGGTGGAAGGGGGGAAAGAATTGTCCAACTCCTGGAACAGTACTTTGGACGCAGTCAACATTTGTGGACAGCATATGGAATTGAACTGAATGCCATGAATAGGACTTTTATAAATTGCAGTGTTCATCATTACTAGGGATCTTCATCAATGTTGCTTGAAGTCCCCTGTAGTTAACAATATTCAGATGAATTTAGGGATAAACTTTATGATACTAACATATTTAGTTCAAATGGTAAGTCAGTAAAATGGAAGCTTGAGAATATTTCTCTGATCAAGTTGTTTTGTGTGGGCAAGTGTCAGGAATGCCTAGAGCCAGTGTCGATTTCGTCATTAAGGAAACCTTGGGGGCAGGAGACGTGGCTTAGTAGGTAAGAGTGCTTTTTTGGACAGATGAAAAGCTAAGTTCAAATCCCTAGAACTCAAATAAAAAGCCAAGCATAGTTTCACATGCTTGTAATCCCAACAATGGATAGAGAGAGATGGGCAGTTTCTGTGAGCTCTCTGGCTAGAGAGCCTAGCCAAAAAGGCAAGCTGATAGTTCACCGAGAGACCTGTGTGAAGGCAATAATGTGGAGATCGATACAGAATGACACCCAGTATCTCTGTCTGGCCTCTGAATATATGCACATGGGCATGTACCTACATACCTTCATACCTCTATACTCATGTGCATAACACACACACACACACACAAAATGCTTGTCATGGCTTCAGAAAAAAAGGTGTTTTCTCTCCTCTTTCTTTCAGCTGGGTGTGCTTCAGGATACTTTTCATTAGGTGAGTCTTTAAAAAGTCTATCTGTGTATCCACAGTGATGCCTGAGTATGTTCTGGAGCAAAGATGCCATGAGAAGACAAATGCTAGATTGGGAAGGACTCCCAGATGTTATCTAATATATAATTTATTTTATATAGTATATTTTACTGATGTAGGCTAGAAATATGTAAAGGTCCAAGTTTACAGCACAGGAAATACCTATTCATAATGGGAGGAAGAATGTCAGTAGTCTGTAAAATTTTCAGAATACTTAGGAATATTCTTTTTCCCCCTAGGGCTACTTTGTAATTAGTTCTGAAAACTGTTACTGTAGAATCATCTAAGCATGCCTTAGGACTTTAGATAATTAAGGGGCACTATGGATCTTAAGATTACTCTGTAGCATAGATAGGTGAAGTATAAGCTTTAGGTAACAAGTATCGTGTGCCAGTAAAAACAAAGTAGAATAAAAGGCATATGGAGAAAACTAAGACATACAATTTTGAGACAATATTTCTTTTTCTTAAGGACTGATAGAGCATATAGGATACATTTTTAATTCATTAAAACAATATGCTACTTTGTGTGTGTGTGTGTGAGTGTGTGTGTGTGTGTGTGAGAGTGTGTGTGTGTGTGTGTGTAAGTGTGTGTGTGTGTGTGTGTGTGTGTGTGAGTGTGTGTGTGTGTGTGTGTGTGTGTGTGTATGTGTGGTCATGGTTATGATGAAGGTGGTCTTATCTGAGACCTTCCATATTCTCAGCTCTACCATGAACAGCACTGCCCCCCCACCCCATTACTTCTGAGAACTTTAACAGCCCTCAGGTGTGTGCCTGTGAGTTTCTTAGCAGTAGATCATTGACATTTTAATTAATTGCTCAATAAGCATGTTTGAGTTGTGCTGGGCAGTCTGGAGATGAAAAGGTCAAGATGCAAGTTTCATGGAAGATTTAAACATATAACAAGAGAGAATGTAAGACATGTTTTACTTTGTTATTAAACACAGCGTAGATACTAAGGAGAATGATGTCTTTCTAGCCTCATCTTCCAGTTACTCAAAAGCCTCTCAAGTAAAGACAAGACCAGCTTCTGCTTGTGCAGATCACACATATAAAGGAAGCTTAGAACATAGTGTTCTGTACTTTACATTTTTATTTAACTGCGTCTTGGAGACTGATGGAAACCTGTGTGCCGCCTACTGCTCTTTAAGAATGAGCCAGGCTGTCTTCTGATGTGGCCGAGAAGTTTCACTAGAGTGCTCCACAGATGCTAGAGGGTGAGTTGTTGCAGATGTTGAGAGGAGGCTCATTCTGAGTAAAAATTGGAAGTTTCTTTCACAAATGTTGTGACATATTAAAGTGCTTACTAGCTAACAAACACTTCAGGTACAAAGAAGAAGGACACAAACCTTGGGACGCTAGAGTGTATACTCACAGGAGCCCTCAAAGTAGGCATTGAAAATTACTGAGTATCATAATGTACAAAGGCTCTGTCTGAGTGAGCTCTGTAGAAGACAGGAAGTGCTCCAAGTGAAGCCAAGGAAGGTTTAACGTACTGAACCTAAGCTTTGAAAGACTAAGTTTGTGTTGGGAGGAAAGTCCTGAAAATGAAGGCAATAAATGATTGATGGGGAGAAAGCGTTGGTTTGAGACCATGTTTTGATGAGGATTCTAGGCTCGGAGGTTAAGCCTACTCTTAATGAATCTAAGGGCTCATTGAAAGTTACTGAAGATCAATAGGACAGCTTTGTTTTAAACAGTGACTATAAGCTACATAAATCTTGGGGCAGGATAACTGGAACCTGAGTATTTAGTATTCAGAGTGAAAGAGAAAAGTAAATTCAAGAATAAAAATAACCACGACAGGTGATTCCTAATTGAACGCTAGTATCAGGGAGGTAGGATAAAGTGCTGATGACATCATATTCTAAGCCCAGTTGCCAAGAGAAAGATGCCATGGATAGACATGGGAAGACACGTGAATGTTTCTGGGGTAGAGCTGACATATTTGACTTGGAATTGAGGTTGAGATGATGGGAAACATTCAGATAAAAGTGTGTGGGTAAGCTAGCCCTAGTGATGAGTGCTTTCAGTCCCAGAGGCAGGCAGATCTCTGTGAATTTAAGGCCAGCCTGATCTACATAGTAAATTTTCAGGTTATATAGCAAGACCCTGTTTTCAAAAATTAAAGGAAATAAAATGTATAGTGAGAAAAGTGGGTCTAAGATTCCTGAAAGAAATTCGAATTGTATGTGGACACATCCTTACTGCTGTTGTGCTCAGCGGTCCTAGAGTAGGATGCTGTTGTTGTGCTCAGCGGCCCTAGAGTAGGATGCTGCTGTTGTGCTCAGCGGCCCTAGAGTAGGATGCTGCTGTTGTGTTCAGCCGTCCTAGAGTAGGATGCTGCTGTTGTGCTCAGCCGTCCTAGAGTAGGATGCTGTTGTTGTGCTCAGCCGTCCTAGAGTAGGATGCTGTTGTTGTGCTCAGCGGCCTTAGAGTAGGATGCTGCTGTTGTGCTCAGTGGCCCTAGAGTAGGATGGTGCTGTTGTGCTCAGTGGCCCTAGAGTAGGATGCTGTTGTTGTGCTCAGCCGTCCTAGAGTAGGATGCTGTTGTTGTGCTCAGTGGCCCTAGAGTAGGATGCTGTTGTTGTGCTCAGCGGCCCTAGAGTAGGATGCTGTTGTTGTGCTCAGCGGCCCTAGAGTAGGATACCATCTTCCATCCAAACAGGGAAGGCAGGTGGCTCTATGTCTGATAACTTATACCAAACCTAGTTTAAATGGGAGAAAATTGTTACTAATGACAATGTAAGGCTGGATAGGTAAAGATAATTTTGCTATTTGACTCAAATATTAAATTTTGTGTCTATGCATTATGTGTTTTGTTGAACTGTAATTAAATAAAAACGTCTTAGAATTTTCACTCTTCAATTGTGAAAAGAATTGGGAAACTGCCCCTCCAGTACAGTATTGAGAAACTGCCCCTCCAGTACAGTATTATGGGAAACTGCCCCTCCAGTACAGTATTGAGAAACTGCCCTCCAGTACAGTATTATTACTGTTTTGTATTAACAAATGTCATATATCTATGTAGTTTGACATTTAGTGGATTTGTTTATATCCTGTAGGCACATGGTACATGACTCTGATTTAGCAGCTTCTGTTTTGGTGGCAAAATGGCCAACTAATGATGATGCTGTCTAATACTGAAGGATTTTATGCTTTATTGTATGACTAACCTACACACTTGCTGATATCAGTTGGTATAGACAATTGGAAACTCCATTTCTTGAGCTCCTCCTCTTTGGACAATCTCAATGACCTCTTTCCTCTTGGCTTGTCATCTCTCCTGGTACTCTCCATGCTTTCGTGTTCTTAGATAGCTGAGCCTGCTTAACCTGTAGTTTCCTACAAATCTCTTCTACCTTTAGGTGTGTTCTCTGGATATCTGCTTGTTCTTTGAACATATTCTTCTTGGCCCATGGCTTTGATACAAGTGGTAGTTACTTTCTCAGACAGATAACATTGAAAGGATCTCTTCAGACATTAAAATATTAGGGATGCCCTTTTGTTTTCTTGTACTCACATGCCCGCCTGGCTGGTGGGACACAGCATTATCCTGACATTAAGTCCGAGGATGGACAATCAAAAGTTTGGAAATGTTCAGCACATCTTTGATCATCTTGTGAGCTCGATTTGAGGTCCTGGCAGGGGAGTGTAGCCATTTGTCTACCTCTGCTACCTGGGAAGATCACCTTTTTCCACTGAATGTGTAGCTTTATAAGGGTTGTATACAGAGCTGGAAGGAGGGATCAGTCATCTAGCCTAGATCTAGTTAGATCACTGAATCAACTCTGGTGAGTATCATCTGTGGTTATTATTTGGCTTTTGTCTCTTTGTCATCTTGTATGGAAGGAAATGCCAGAGTCCTTAAGATAGGAACTTAAGAGTTCACATGGACAGGATAGAGCACATACCCTACTCTTCTTCAGAGTGTCCTTTCTCAATCCTGCTTGTCATAGTTAGGGTTTCTATTGCTGTGGTGAAACACCATGACCAAAAAGCAAGTTGGGGTGGAAAGGGTTTATTTAGTTTACACTTTCACATTGCTGTTCCCAAATAGGGCAGGAACCTGGAGGCAGGAGCTGATACAGAGGCTATGGAGGGGTGCTGCTTATTGCCTTGCTCCTCATGACTTGCTCCTGCTTTCTTATAGAACCCAGGATCATCAGTCCAAGAATGGCACCACCCACAATGGGCTAGGATCTCCCCCATCAATCACTAATTAAGAAAATACCTTACAGTAGGAACTTATGGAGGCATATTTTTCTCAGTTGAGGTTACTTCCTTTTAAATAACTCTAGTTTGTG
>JADRCD010205233.1:0-16942 GCA_019843815.1 Montemys delectorum | reverse complement strand
GTAGAGATGAAGCAACGTGCTTCACAGGGGATGGAGAGATGTGTTGGAATACACAGAATGAATAGAAATGGGTGGCACATTGCTTACTCCCATGCTTCTGGTACTTGAGTTGATAGTATGAATAAGGTCTTGGAAGGAAGCTGCACCTTTCACTGAAGGTTGATTAATTGATTAAAACTTCAATGATTATAGAGAGTTCAGAATGTTATGAGTCCAGAGCCAAATGATCTTGGGCCACCTTCAGAGTTCTTCATAGTCATTTATTGACCCCTGTGTGGGAGATAACGTCTTTGTGACCATGTGATAAATCCTTTGGAATATATGGATACCTAGACCCACTAACCAAAAGGCTAAAAGTGTCATTAGTGGCTGATAACAGAGATCTTGTGTTTTGTTTTTTAACTTACCTACCCAATGTTTTCACCAATGTGTTTTAAAGGTATTTGATTCATAACTTTCTTTGTTCTATTTTTTATAGAATCTAAATGAAACTGTTTCCACATTGGAACATGGAAACTAGACCAGCCTACTTCTCTGATCATGGTCACTCATATTTAACTTCACAATACCATATCTCTTATCCCTTTTGAGTTGAGTTATGTGTGTTGTTGTTATTGTTGACAATGGACAGGGGTGATGGATGGCTTAGAACGCGGTGAAGCTGGATTAGAAGGGCCTGGGGTAGATTAAGAAGGTATTGTATGCCTTGCTAACTTGTTTAGATATTTTTTTTATGTGCTATACTATATAGCTCCTAAAAATAATGTTTAACTAATATCTAGAAGGAATTTTAAGGTGGTCATAACACTCTTCCAACCTCTTTCTTATTAGTCAAACATCTGTCCAAGTCCTCAGCCTGAAATCAATGCTCATTGAAACTTAAGATCCAACGTGTGTGTGAGTGTGTGTGTGTGTATGCATGTATGTATTCATGTATGTATATATGTATGTACAAATGTTGTATGTATGAATTTATGCATGTATATGTGTATGTGTGTATGTATGTGTGTATTCATGTATGTATATATTATGTATTCCATTCCTGGATAACATTTATTGACCTTTTTTTTTGAATTTCCATTTTTTTAATTAGACATTTTCTTTATTTACATGTCATATGATATCTCCTTTCCAAGTTTCCCCTCTACATTTATTGACTTTTATTTATGAAGACTTTAGAACTGAATTAAAGATTTGGGAAAATTTGCTCTACCAGATAGTTTTTAATTAAGTCTTCTCTACATTCTATCCATTTTACCAACTGAATAAAGGTTTTATAAACTAAATGGAGATAAGAGTTGAAAAATGAGGAATGTCAGTTTCTGGGTACTTCTGGAAGGAGGGAAGATAGAGCAGGTGGTTTTAGTGAGGCTGAGATAGAAGAGAATCAACATCCTTAAGCTGATGGCGAGTCCCTGTGACCAACTCCAGGAGTGACAGAGAGGGCTTGAGTAAGCTCTCAGACATTCCTAGTCATCTGGAGAGAGGCAGTTGCAGACTAACATAATGTGACATGAGTATAGAAAGTAGAGATGGTAGCCTGAGTGACCGAGGCTTGTGCTTAGAGGGACAGATGTATGATCTAAGACTTAGCAATGAAACTGGCTGAACTTAGTAACCAGAACTGGGTATTTTCTATCACTGAAAATAAAATTTTATTTCAGTATAGGAAGCTTCACTTCTAGATGAGGAGCTTTGGCAGTTGAAAGCCACTGGGATAGAGAGAGAATTTTTTTCCAGGAAAGCGGGGCCCCTGGTAGGTTGCCCATGCTCTGTGGCTGTTCCTCTGTGCATGCACACACAGACTAGTTGGATTCATTGGTCTATGGAAAGATAACACAAAGTTTGGAAGTGAACTCAGTGGGGTAGGGCTCTGAGAAAAGTTGGAGGAAGTAGGGGATTTAATATAATCAAAATATATTGTGTATGTGTAGGAAATCCTCAAAGAATGAATTAAAAGTGAAACATCCTAAAAATGGAACTTTAGAAGATATTTTGTTTCAACCCTTAAGGTGGAAAAAAAAAAAAGATGCCAGGCAGTGTTGGTGCACGCCTTTAATCCTAGCACTTGGGAGGCAGAGGTAGGCAGGTTTCTGAGTTCGAGGTCAGCCTGGTCTACAGAGTGAGTTCCAGGACAGCCAGGACTACACAGGGAAACCCTGTCTCAAAAAAAAAAAAAAAAACCCTCAAAAAAGATAATAAAATTTAAAAACTATTAGTCTTAAGTCTGAGACAGCCAACCCTGTCCTGGAAGCTTTCTACTATCTACACCTACCCATTATAAAGAATAAACTCCAAGTCAAAGGGGCATTACATTTGCTGGGGAGAAAGAGAGTCCTAAGGAGAGATCTTGGGTTTTTTTCTTCTTCTCCAATAATGCCTTGTTCTGCTGGCCTCAAGCCATGTGATCCGCCCAAGTTCTGTGGGAGCTACCAAGTCACTGGTGAGCTGGAGTACCTACAAGAAAGTGAGATCCAGATTGTCTTACCCAGTTAGAGCTCTCTTAGGCAACAAATCGGTGTCCTTCCTAAGGCTTCTGTTTAAGAAAGAGGGAATGATAAGAGACTTTGTGGTGAAGACAGATGAGTCACAGTAGAGTGCTGGTCAAGGATTCCTAGCTCTCTGGTAGGCAAATACATGTTGAATCTGAATACAGGTATTTATCCAAGTATACGGTTGTGTTTCAGGACAGCGTGTTCCAAGAGTAAAAATTCATAGTGTATCGACAAGATAGGGTGAGAGATGATGTAGTGTGGAGCATCTCACTTTACAAGAGCTTCATTTCCACAAGGGAGGCAGCTTGCAGATACCAGCTTCCAGTAAGGCAGCCAGGAGAATTAAGCAGAGCAAACTCACCTGCCTCTGCATCGTGGGAACAAGGAAGAAAAACAAGTGAGCACTTAGTATGTTTAGGTTTGGGGATTAGGAGTGTGTAATCTCTCTTAAAGGTATTTGCAAGACCGAGTCTGGACTTCTCCAGGGGTCTGCCTGAGTCTAAAGTTCAAGTTCTTTACACAACTCTCAATTGGTCTCAGTTGCCTTTTATGCCTTGTGTGGCACACTTTCAAAGCTAAGGAATCCTGGAGAATAGTACAGTCCTATCTGCTGCCTCCTCTTCCTAGAGCTGGGAAGAGGATAGATTAGGGCAAGACATTGTAAAGGCCACTCAAGACAGTTGTTAATTAATGGCACTTTCTTTTAGGTTTGCTTGGGATCTGCTCTTGTTTGGGTCTTGGATGTTGCCTAATAACCCTGCATTCTAAAGGCTTGCTTCCTAGGGTGGTGTCCTGAGAGCACAGTGGAAACTCTAAAAGGTAGGCCTTAGTGGTAGTTTTAGATTTCTGAGGCATGCCCATTCTTCAGATCTTAACGACATAGTGGGACTCCAGTTCCTTCTTCCTCTATTCTTGCTCAGCGATGAGATGAACAGCTTTTCTGATGATGGTGTATGGAGTCATCAGTGGTCCACAGAAGTGAGGCCAGCCTGCCTTCAACTGAAGCCTCTAAAATGTGGGCTAAAATAAAATTCCCCCATATATGTCAACTCAGATGTTGACTTGAATTCGAACTTTAGACTCAGGCAAACCCCCGGAGGATTGCTGACTCTGCCTTTCAAAGTCCTTTTAAGAGACTTTGCACATTCCTAACCCCAAACATAACCCCCCTAGCTGTCCCAAAATCCATTTTTTTGAGTACTGAAGTGTTGTTTCAAGTGAAATAGTCAATATTTGACCTCAAATGATATGAACACACTAAAATTAGCTCAGGATTAATATAGGACTACAAAAACCATGTGTCTTGTGGGCTCTTTCACCCTGTACTGGCTGGTTCTGACACAAGGTAAAGTCATCAGAGAGAAAGGAGCCTCTGTTGAGAAAAATGCCTCCCTGAGATCCAGCTGTAAGGCATTTTCTCAATTAATGATCTATCCCGGAGGGCCCAACTCATGATGGGAAAGAAGCCAGTAAGCAACACCCTCCATGGCTTCTGCATCAGTTCCTCCACGTTTCTGCCCTGCCCGAGATCTTGTGCTGACTTTCTTCAATAATGAGCACATGGAAATATGGAAGTGTAAGCTGAATAAACTCTTTTCTCCTCAACTTGCTTTTTTATCATGGCGTTTTATTGTAGCAGTAGAAACCTGAACTAAGACATACTCAAAGGCTTGAGTTAAGAATTGGTTTGCTCTCAGTTCCCCTAATGATGCTTTAGGGATGTTAGAAACAGAACAATCTTGATCTCACACAAAGGAACACTTGAATAGAATGAAAGTAGCCCAGCAAGACAATTCTTTTTTTGCATAAAGGGTGCTGCAGAAGCCCAAACAGTCTGACACACCAGGGCTAAGATGGCCTTGGTCTTCTGTCAGAGAAGGGGAAGCCCCTCTTGGGTACCACTTCACCCTGGGACATCAAGTCCCAGCAACACTAAGTGCATCTTCTTCCACTGAGACCTGACCAGCTAAGGGAAGGGGATCCGATAGAGGGCCAGAGAGTCAGAAACACCTGTGCTCCAACTGTTAGGAGACCTGCATGAAGACCAAGTTATACATTTGCTATAAATATGTAAGTCCAGATCCTGCTCACTCCCTGGCTGGTGGCCCAGGCTCTGTGAGCCCCTGTGCTCCCAGGACATTTGACTCTATAGGTCTTCTTGAGGTGTCTTGACTGCTTGATCTAGTCTATCCCCCATTATTCTACAAGACTTCCTGCGCTCTGCCTGATGTTTGGCTGTGGTCTCTGCATCTGTTTCCATCTGCTGTTTGATAGAGCCTCTCAGGAGACAGTTATGCTAGGTTCTGGTCTGAAAGAATAACAGAGTATCATTGGCTCTTTCACATGGAATGGGTCTTGAGTTGGGGCAGTCATTGGTTGGTTGTTCCCTCAATCTCTGCTCCATCTTTATCATTGTGCATCTTGTAGGCAGGATAATTTTGAGGTTGAAGGTTTTGTAGATGGGTCCCTGTCCCTTCACTGGAAATTAGAACTAGTTATAGGAGGTGGCCAATTCAGGCTCCATATACCCTACTACTAGGAGTCTCAGCTAAGGTTACCCCCATAGATTCCTGTCCCATCTTTCATATCCCAGGTCTCAACCTAGTTCCAGAAATGCTGCTTATCAATTTCTATTGTCTCTCCCGCTCCCCTCCTCACCCCTCTACCACCCAGTTCCCTTCCTCCGTCCAATGAGTAAGAGTCAAGCCACTTCCCTTGGGCCCTCCTTATTACTTAGTTTCTTTGGGCCTGTGGACTGTAGTGTAGTTATTCTGTACTTTATAGCTAATGTCCAGTTATAAGTGAATACCTGCCATGTGTGTCTTTCTGGGTCTGGGTTACCTCACTTAGGATTATCTTTTCTAATTCTATTCATTTGCCTGTGAATTTCATGATGCCTTTGTTTTTCTAACCCTAACTCTTCAGTGTTTAGAATAAACTTCCAGTAATTTTGAAAGACGGCCACTAGGAGATGCACATGTTTCAGGAACCTTGGAATAATCTATGCTTGGTGATTTTATTTTGTTGTTGTTGTTGCTGTTCCATAGTTTCTTGAGCTTTTCCAGTTTCTTTTGTTCTAAATCCATTGAGAACTGAAGGCAAAACGTCTTCCCTAAAGCTCCCTAAAGTGATAGATAGGTACATTTGTCTTTTTATCTAGTGATAGAAACTGAAGGAAAGGTTAAGCCAGATTCCCATAATAAGAGCTTTCAGGGTGAAGGTCAGTACTGTTACCAAGTAAGTCAAGGTAGCAGTGGATTGTGATTCAGATGACTGCTTTTATTGTGTTCTGCTTAGCACCAAACACTATGGTGGTTTCTCTTTCATTTCAATTTACTGACACAAAAATGCTATTACCCCTACTTTGAGGAGGCTGAAGCATAGAGAGGTTACGAAGTGGATCTAAGCTTGTCTACCTAGTATGTTGATGAGCTGTCATCTGAGGCTCTTCATCAGTTAAGTATACTGCTTTCTGGTTATTACCTCAACTAGCCAGATGAGAATCTATGAAACAGAAGTCAGACAACCTCAAGGACTTGTCCTGAGTCTTAGCTGACCAGTAGAGAAGTGTAGATCACACATTTCTTCTCTTTCTTCACCATGAAGGTATAGCATCTGCAAACTGCCAAGAGAAAGAAGAGGGCCTGGGTTGAATCTGGTGATCTCAACATAGAAGAAATAGAAGGCTGATGGTAGCAGGCATATTGCCTCCACTGGGCCTATGGAGGCAGTATCTACTTTTAACAAATTTTAGTCATTAGGCTGACTGGAGGTTGCCTGAATTGTGGGAACTTTAACAAAAACATTGGGTGGTAACCTTTGCCTTATTCTGGCTTTGGAGCTGTCTGACAGTTGGACTCTCTTCTGGGGTAGTTGTGTTTGACTCCTTCTAGCCACCCTACACCATTTTGTCCTAATCGAAAGTTAGTTGTTTTTTCAATCTTATTCCTATGCTTCTATGTTTTTTATTCTCCACTTCCTTTCCAGGTTTCTATATATTTTCTGTTTTTATCACTGTGAGAGGTTCACAGTTGCCTCTCAGATGGCTTTTGTACTTGCACATACCCTACTCCATCTTTCTCATCATTGGCAGCTACCTTTAAGATTTTTGAGTGCAGCAGAGCAGTGGAGCCCCTTCCTATTTTGCTATAGGTTAAGAGCCTGTCCTCAGGAGTGCTGAATAACAGGTAGGGGTAGTATATTCATCTGGAGAGGGCGAGAGGCAAGAAAAGTAATGTAAAACCCTCAGGAATTATGGATGGATTGATGATCTCCTATAAACAGGAGAAAGTTCTTGGTGGGGTGGGAGTGGGGATATGAGGGAGGGGTAAGGAGATTCTCCCATCACCAGAAAATAGACTATAAACAATGAATAAGCAAATCAGGTTCTAAGCTAACTCTCCCTCCCTTTTCTACCTCTCCTTTTCATTCTTCTTTCAATTCCCTCTTTTTTTTTTTATCCCCACCTATAGGTTTGTGTAGCCACTTATTTTGCTGAAGGTATACTGGGTTTTAAGGTGACTGTAAAGATAGAGTCAATATAGAGTTCTTTCAGTTGGCAAGTAAACCCCTCTGGGTAACCATTCTCCTTTATCAATCTGAATTGGATAAGAAGAACCTTGAGAAGTTTTATTAATTCTAATATTTTATTGGAGGGGATGGGAATTTCAAATAATATTTTGAGTAAGGAAAAGACTGAAGTCATTAAAGGCACAATGTGGAGGAGAGTGTTGGGTGGGTTTTTAGCCTCATGGGTTGTCATGGATACAGTGAGTGAGGCTCTTGTCAGGCTACCTGGGTGGTGTGACCTGTGATAAGGTCTTTAAACTTCATGTACATAGAATACACTCCTGACTTGTATGGTAATAATTTTACAAAGCCAACCATTTATGACCTGATGGGGCTTGACTGTGTGCCTTAAACACTTTTAAGACAAATAAATTGTCCCAGGAGTCTATATTTAGTGACCCCGTTTTCATCTCTATGTACACAACTGAATTGAGCTGGTCGCTTGCTCTTGGTACAAATATAATGGTATAATTGTCCCATATGCCAGGGCGTGGGTATGGAACACACCCCGGCCCTTGTGGGAACCCATTGAAGGGAGGTGGCTATTTGGATGTGTAGTCTGTAGTGGAGACAAGTTAACAACCTTGCCTTGGGCATTCCAGAGTTTATTTAACGATAAAATTGGCCTGGAGTTCTCCATTGGGGCTTGTAAGTTCTGTGCAGTGTGGGATGGGGTGAGAATGCAGTTAAACATACATCCTAGAGGCATTTTTTAACTTGGGAGGAAATAGTAAATCCCCTCTGTGATTTGAAAATTGTGCCAGAGATTCTTTTTTTCTAACCCAGTTTCTATGAATCAGAAAAATAAAATGATAGTTTGATATAGGAGCACAGTTGCCAAAGCATCTGATGGATGGCTGAAAAGTTCATCTCCATGGTTATGCAAATAAACAAAGTGTAGTACTCTAATTGGGCTATGTTCTTAACTATTTTACTAAAACTAGTCAAACTGATTCATATTGCTGTAGCCCAAATGTGTCATTGGCCTGAAACTCATAATCAACAAATTGGATATGAAAGTTTTAAATAAAACAACACATAGTTCCTGAACATTAGCTTTCTAACATTATGGTCTTGGCAGGCCTTGAGTTCCCAGTTTTGTTGATGTTGGTGATCAATCCAAGTAAAGCATCAATAAAGGGATAGGCTATAGGCTCTGGGCTGAGACTCCAGGAATATCAATCACATGTGTAACAGGGAAATAGAAAAGTCAACTTCTGATGAGGATGACTCCATTATCACTTTATACCAATAGGCCTTTCTTTGCCCACTTAGAGCCTTTTGCAGATGTTCTATCATTGGCTAGTGGGCTAATTGATTAATTGGGATCTTGTAAGAAGAGGGGCTATAGGAGCCATAGGATCTTCGTTTCCATTCCCTTTGATATGTTGGGGCCAAGAGTAGCAGTGAATATGGAGTCAGGATGAACAGTTTTCAGGCCAGGATGAGAAAGGCAGTGTGACTTGCCTTCCTTATGAATTCTTCCCTTGGTTAGATTTGTTGAGCATATATTTGTTGGCTACTCTAAAAAAGACAGTGTAGATTCAGCCAGGCAAGCAGTGTGTTAAATGTACACATGGAGACTGTATTGTTTTAGAATGTGGAGATGGCCTTGAGAACATATTGTACAGTGAAGCTAGTGAGGAGTCTCTGCACAGGCTTAATAACTTGGATGGAATATGGGCAAATATTAGAAGGAAGGACCATCAAATGAAAAGGATACTAAGTGGGCTATCCATGGAAAGAATGGACCAAAATAGGCATAAAGGAATGTTCAACAAAACAGCGGTAATATAAACAATGTGTTAATATTGGCACACCAGTTACAGCAGATGCCCTGCAAGAAGTTAATAATGAGGAAACTGGAGAGGGGGGTTTCGAAGGACGTGTGGAGAATCTCTTTGCTGTTTCCTGTAACCTTCCAATCCCCAAAACAAATAAAGAGCATTTCTCTGAAAAAAGTGATGAAAAAATGTTGTGGTTAAGCTGGGCATAAGCCTTGATGCTAGAGTTACAAGGTCAGCACATGGCAAAGTTTAAGGCAGAATATAAGGAGGGAATTGTCAAAATTCACTGAAGAAGCGCCTGCCCCTAAAATCAGGAGAGATGATGTATAAGAATTTCCTTGGGTCAATGGAGGCACAAAGTTAACAGATATCTTTTGATAGGAGAGTATAGCCATGACATGAAAGATGGAGATACTCTGAGGTTAGATGGGAACTAGACCTGGGGCAAAGACTGAATGGTAGATTCAGGAAGGTTTAATTAACAACAAGAAGGCAACTAATAGCTCCAGCAGTCACTGTGCCTCGCTGAGCTCTTAACATAGTCACTGTGCTAAGTAAACTCTTCATAGATGTTATTTTATTTGCTCTTGATAACAAGCCACAATTGTAGGCTCTGTTTTTATTTACACTTCTGGGATAAAGAAACTGAGATTCAGGGAGGTCAAGTGACTTGGTCTGGGACACTAAGTGCACAGTATCAGGGCCAGGATTTGGAAACCAATGTGATTCTATTGCTACTGGCTGACTTTTGACCACTGTGCATAATTCTCCAAGACTCACGTTGCTCAATAATTTCTTGTAACTTTCAAACTTTGTAACTTTAAAATTCTTACTTAAGCATCACAAAATTGTGTTTTTAATATTTTGTCTTTATGTCTTAATGTACATCACATTCATATCTCTTTTTTTACCAAAAGGACTTGGGATATTTGTTTGCCATATGATGCTGAAAAACCAGAAGTTGAGCTATGCTATCAGAGAACTTGAGTAAGAAAATGGCAGGGTAATAGTTTCCTTCTTTCTCTGTTAAAACAAAAGAATTTACTACTACTAACTTATTCATAAAGACTATTTATAAATTAAATGTATACTATTATCATTTTGTTTCAAAAAGGAAACAGGGATCCCCCTGAGAGCTGTCTGAAGTGGAATGAAAAGCAACAGCCTTTCTGAGCAGAGTCCTGTGCTCTGGATCAGATCCTGGAGAAGGAAGGGTAAAGCCAGTATAGTTCTTGTTTTGAAGGATATCATGACTATGTAAACAGATAGCTGTCCCATGTATGAGCAACAAACCTTAAACTCTGCTTAGGGCACACATCCCATGCAGATTTCTCCAGAGAACTCAACAGGCCTGGGGTAACACTTCCTTTAGAAACACTGTTATATGAAATCTCAGCAGCTGAATCTTAATCTAAGCCAATATCCTGTCAGTGTCTATACATTGTGTGAAGATTGTTCAATGAGGAAATCAAAGCTGCATGTGAGAACAAACTCACAAATTCCTCCTAGAACCACACAAAGCTTACAGCACATTCTTGGCTGCCTCTGGTCTTGGAAAGACATGGACAAGGAAGGTGCTCAATCATTGATGGATTCAACTTCAAGTAACTCTGGCTCTGGAGTCTTTGCTTTGTGCCAGACATGATGATGACAGGCTAGGCCCTTGGGGTGCAAAGAAGACTTGGCCTACCCAGTATAGAATTCCCAAACTGCTTGAAATTGGTTTACCCATCATGCCTTCCAGAGAAGTTCAAATGCACTCCCATAAATTTTTGGTGTCCTAAAGATGGTGTAATGAGAATAAATGCAATCTTCCTTTTATGGCTTACAACTCTCATCTTCTGGGATGCTGAAGTACGTATCATCTATCAATATGCACTTAGTGATAGTCATGTGGCCGTAAAAACAGGATGCTAATAGTGTGCGCGAAACATGTAAATTGTGATTAGTTTCCTTACCAATTTTCATCAATAACTCACAAACATGGTTCCAACTGAGATAATTCATTGGTTTGTTTGGCAAGTATTAGGTGATTACTATGTGCTTAGGCACAAGTCTAGGTACTAGGGACACAACAATGAGGAAACATTTAAATCATCTAGAATTAGTGTGTGTGCATGAGAGAGAGAGAGAGAGAGAGAGAGAGAGAGAGAGAGAGAGAGAGATACACAGTAAAACAGATAGATAGACAAAGATAGAGAGATAGAGACATGGAGGCAGAGAGAAAGAATAGGCACATAACCACAGTAACTTGCTATTCTTCATAGGGGATACATGCCAAGACATCCACAACAAGACACCTAAAATCATGATAGTCTACAACCTTACATATGCTGTGTTTTTCCTATACAAACATACCTGTGATAAAAGTTTAATTTATAAATTAATCACAAGAGTAACAAGAGTAATACTGAAATAGAACTACCCTAACAATATAGTATAATAAAAGTTAAATGAATATAGTTTCTTCCTGCTTTCCTCCTCGTCATTTTACCCCTTCTTTAATTGTACAGTATTTGTCTATCTTTGAGTTGTCACTTTTCTTTGGAACATCTGGGTTGCCATCACCACTACTGTTGTATGTTGGGACCATTATTGAGTAAAGTTAGGAGTTCTTGCTTACAGCATTGCAGTACTGGCACAACTTGATTTGGTGGCTGAGATGAATGCTTGGAGATGAATGGATAGGTAGTAAGGGTATGAAATGATGGACACAGTAGACAAAGGGATAATTCATGTCCCAGGTATGACAGAGAGGATACTACTTAAGCCAGTGCACAATTTAAAATTATGATTATTTGCTCCAGGGATTGTTCATTTAATATTTTTGGTCTGTGGTTCCCTCAGATAACAGAAATAATAGAAACACAACTGTAGATAAGAGGTGACTATTGTAAATAAGTAATAAATAAAATATGTATATATAGTATGTTAAGTGGTTATACATGCTGGAGAAAAGAACAAGAGGTAAAGGGTATTTCTAGGGGGCTAGGTAGAAGCTTCAATTTTCTCTCTAAAAATTATTTAGTTTTCAGTGTGTGTATGTGTTTGTATGTGATAAGTATGTGTGAGTGCAGAGCTGCACATACCATGATGTGTATGTGGAGATCAAAGGACAACTTTTGAGAGCTAGTTCTCTCATTATACCTTTCTAGGGCAGGGTCTTTCTTGTATCTGTTCAAGTGCCATGTGAACTGAACTGTGAGTTTTCAGTTTATTTCCCTGTCTCTGTTTTGAATCTTTACATATGAGTTTTGGAATTATAGTTGCACCATCACATCCAGTTTTGTAGGGGTGGTTAGGGTTGCTAAGGTCCTGTTCCTCAGTTGGTTCTTGATCTATCAGTAAAGATGCCGTAGGCCAATTGCTGGATGAAAGGAGGGACTTCCAGGTCCCAGTTTGCCATGCTTGGGAGGGAGGAAAGTCAAGCAGCCTCGTGAGACCTCAGGTAGAGGGACCACAGGCCACTTCTATAAGCAGGAGGTTGGGGGTGTTGATCTAGGACTAAAGGGAACTGAGCAACTAAAGTTGAGGAAAGATTTAGGGTGCTGAGCTAAGAGTATTGGGGAGAGCACAATAACTGTGGGAGATTTATGCTCGACAGTTGAGCCCATAAGGTGAATTGAAATTGAGCAACATGTGTGCCTGTTTTTTATCTGTGGATTCAAAGGAATCTTGGTGGGGAATGGTAGTAAGGTTCATTTCGGGACCTTAGATGGGATAGTAAAAGCTACACACAATACAGTTTTCTCATGGAGTTTTGGGGATCAAACTCAGGTTGTCAGGTTTGCAAGGCAACACTTTTATCAACTGTGTCATCTCATTGGCTTAGAATTTTTGATAATGTCTAACATAGATGTCTGAGTGAAGACTGTTTAAGGCAGCAGGAAGAGTAAAGTGCAAAGTTCCTGAAGCCAAGCATGCTTATCATGTTGATGAAGCATCTTGGAGGATACTGTGTAGGAATACAGTAAAGGAGGAAATGATGGGGAGAAAGGAGTGAGACTGGCCTGGGATTTTCCTCTGAAAGAGGTAGAAGATGGATCAGGTGAGAAAATCATACAATCACAAGGCCTGGGCATGAGAGAGACATGACCTAAGCCTTGAGAGGACTATTCCGGCTGCTTTGTTGAGAAAACTTTCCAGGATGATGAGGGCAGAAATTACAAGACAAAGAGGTTTCTGAGGTTGAGATAGATAGAAGCTGAAAATCAGAATAAGTTTAAGACTTACTCTGTATGAGGTCAGCAAGCCCTCACACCTCAAAGGAACAAGTGTGTGAGGTCCATTAGATATCCAAATGGAGTTGGCTCTTTTGTGCAAGTCTGGAGTTCAAAGGGTGGGTCTGAGCTAAAGATAAATCATGCTTTGATGAGATAAAAAATAGTTACTGACATAAACTTAGTGTCAGCAAGTTGGTGAATGCAAACAGAGAAAGTACTATAGCATTGTTCAGAGGCCCTACCTTCACTTCAAATGTGGAAGACTATGGGAGGGGACACGCAAATAATTTTGCTATCTATCTGAAAAAATGGATAGTTAAGTTCAGAATGCAAGAACCTGATAGGACATTAGGCACCATTTCAAGGAGAACCATGTTATTTGGGGGAGGAAGCTGAAGCCAAGAGAAATTTCTGACAATGAATTTTGTGGGTGACTCCAAAGTACAGAGGTGGCAAGTGTGTGGTGTGTGTGTGTGTGTGTGTATGTGTGCATGTGTGTGTGTGTGTGTATTTCTATCTGATTCATAGAAAGGATAGAGGTGCTACTCATGTTAAGTGAGATCTCCCATTTATTAAAGGATTGTATGTTCTCAGCTGGAAACCCTCCAGAGCCATAATGTCTGAAAGTAGGAACTAGGCATGGAGCTGAGCAGGAACTTAAGTTTTACAATTTATTTTTACCCCCTCTCTGTTCCTTTGAGGTGTTGGTGCTGTTAGGGCCTATGGAAAATTCCTCTTTGGAAATTAGAATTTTGTATCTCATATGTTGAAATTAGAGTTTTGTATCTCATATGTTGGATGGCTGCATTTCCTATGCTGGTTCTCACAAGCGTGTTTACACCAGAGGCTATACACATTCCAAAACAGAATAAAAGGCTTTCCAGCGGAGCAGGGCAGTGGTAGATTTGTACAAAGCAACCAGATTATTGCATTTCCTGAAATTAAACATGTAAACTCATAACTCACTTCTCTTTTTTTATTGAATCTGGGACTCCAACCTGCAGGACAGTATCATTCACATTTAGACTAAGTCTTCACACTTCAATTAGTCTAATCTAGAAATGCCTTCATATATACTGTCTTAGTCAGGGTTTCTATTCCTGCACAAACATCATGACCAAGAAGCAAGTTGGGGAGGAAAGGGTTTATTCAGCTTACATCTACATGGCTGTTTATCACCAGAGGAAGTCAGGACTGGAACTCAAGCAGGTCAGGAAGCAGGAGCTGATGCAGAGGCCATGGAGAGATGTTTCTTGCTGGCTTGCTTGCTTCTCTTGGCTTGCTCAGCCTGCTCTCTTATAAAATCCAAAACTTCCAGCCCAGAGATGGCACTATTCTTTTGATTACTAATTAAGAAAATGCCCCACAACTGGATCTCATGGAGGCATTTCCCCAACTAAAGCTCACTTTTCTGTGATAACTCCAGCCTGTGTCAAGTTGACACACAAAACTAGCCAGTACATATACCCTCAAGGTTTTGTCTTCTGGATGATTCTATATCTTGTTAAATTGAGAATCCACATTAATCATTATGGGAAGTATAGACAATCTTTTCTTCTTCCTCAGTGTCAGCACTTGGACTGGAGAGATACACTCAGGGACCCCTGCAACAGATCTAAAGGCTATTATGTGGCATTGAGTTAAAAGAAAAAATGTTGGACTCATTAAGGGGCTGTCATTCAAGCTCTGTGCTGTAAGGATAATGTTTATATGCACTGTATATATTTGTGTCTCTGTCCTTCCTTGCCTGCCTAAGGCACCTTCTGATTGGTCAATGTAAAAAGCTGATGGCCAATAAGCTGAGGCAGGATTAGAAGGTGAGACATCTGGCAGAGGAACTCCAGGACTCTGAGTCCATATGGACTCTGAGAAAGTCAGTGGTATGAAATTGAGGAGAAGCAACCAGCCATGCAGCAGACATAGAAGAGGACAAAAGGGACAACTGACTTGTGAACTAGTCAGAAACAGGCCTAGCTAAAGGCCTAGGTGTTTATCAATAAATAATAAGCTTCCAAGTCTTTACTGGGGAACTGGGACACACCTGGAAAAGCCCTCTTTGTAGCAAGTCCTCATTTATATGCTATGTATATTCTTTGAGATAACTGATAATACCCTGTTGGGAAATTTGTCCTATATGGTATAGATAACTCTCGCTACTTTCAAATACAATATAGCAACCCCACTAATATTACTCTTGATCCGTTGATGAAATGTATCAGCTAACCCATATGATTGCTTGAGGGTCATAGACAACCCATGGCTTTGTTTATATCCATCTCTTATAGTTAACTACAAGTGACCAGGTAAGTGTCCAAACAATATCAAAGCACACGGATTAGGTGAGTCAGTATTAAAACTGAAGACAAGGAGAGCTGACTGTGGACTAGAACAATCTGAGAGCCCAAGAAAGCTGTGAGTCTGAACTAGGACTTCCAAAAATGAGTAGAAGTTTTTGACCAAAAGTAAAAATAACCTGTAAGTCGTTTATAAAATACTATTTATATCCTAGCCATCAATTCATCTTGAAAAATGCAAATTAGCAAGAGAATGAATGAGGAAATTCAGTGTCAACTAATCAACTATCCATTTAGATGAATCTTTCAATAGGAAATATTTGGGTTATACATTTAACAGACTGTAAAAGTGTGAGCTCTGATGGTTTCAGGAGGAGAACTTTGCCTGATTTATGGTTTTGTGCAACTTTAATTCAAGAATAAAATGGGGTTTTGATCTTTCTTCTTTCCTTGTCTCTTTAGAATTTCTAGCTCAGAGGATTTTCGTGAGAAATTTATTTGCCTAGTTTTATCAAGCAATTGTAAAACAAAAATATTTGACTATTGAAAGGTTCCTGAACCCAGTAAACCCATCAAGCTGATGGGATCATGGTGTTGACGCGGTAGGGAAATATGCACAGATGGCCCTAACACAAAGTGAATTTTGTCCTCTTGAGAGCTCATGGCTGTTTTCTTCTCCCCAGATTTATTGAGGTTTCAAACATTCTGTTAAAATTTATTTAAATCTCCCTCATTTGTTTTCCTAAGTGTGCATGCTCATGTGTTTGTCTTTGTAGTTATTGTCAGGGCTAAAATTCACAGCAGCTCCCTTTGCCAGCATCGCTGGAGGTGTCTCAGTTCAGTGTCTCTGAGGTCACTGCAGACCCAAGTGTATGTTAGCAACATTGCTGTACTAAATGCAGCAGTGAAGAGTCAGGGGTTGGCAGAATAGACAGAGTCAGATTGCCATTTGAATAAAAAGTTGTACATAGCTTGAAACTACAATGATAGTGTGAGATACATCAAGAACACATTAGCACATGAAGGCTCCTGTGGGCTCAGCTAGTATTGTATACATCATTCTTCACGTTTCTTATACTCTAATTATATGTAAACAAAGTTGATTAATAAAGAAATCTCTATGAGCAAGAACAAGAAGACATTGGCAGAATATAGATATAGTTCATTTAATTTATGAAGAATAAATGGATCTGCATGATAACCCTAAATACTCCAACTACATTTTCACTATTGGCATGGTGGAGTGTTGTGTTGAAACAGTTTATTACTCTCATGAGTTACCATCACTGCCAACAGGATAATAGAAACACAAACATTAGTTTTATAATGCTAGTGTTTCCACAAAAGAAAATAGATTGATGACTATAACCAATTAAGTTTTCATATATTTGGATATATAAATATTAAAGACCCTGAGATGGATTATTTTAGAGAAACATTTCCAAACACTACAATAACCCTTCACCCTTATTATAACTCTTAAAGTATAAAAGCATAACAGTAACTTATTTAATTTTTAAATATAAAACATAAGGATTTTGAAACTGAGTCGCAACAGCTTAAAAAAAAAAAAA
>JADRCD010205231.1:15558-59250 GCA_019843815.1 Montemys delectorum | reverse complement strand
GGGGGGGGATTATGTATGTGTTAGGTACTGAGGATCAAACCCAGAATCTTGCATACTCTTGGCAAATGCTCTAACATGAACTATATATATCCCTTTTATTTCAAGGTAGCTGTTAGAAGACTCTTTTTTGTACTGAATAAATAATTCAGTACTTTTGTATTGAATAAATAATTATATCTAATAAATATCACAAATATCAAAAATAGGAACAAATTTGAATGACATCTTACACTCGTGAAGAATAATATAAAAAGTCTATCTTTATAGACTTTGCGTGGCAATTATTCATTAAAATAGTTTATTAATAATAAATGTAACCCCCATAATAAATGCTGATGTGGTAGCTGTGCACATGCAAGGGCAAAAGATATATGAGAGCTCTTTTCCATCAGTATTTCTGTGAACAAAGGTGCAGCTAAAGTAAAATCTAATAAAACATTAAAAAATCTGTTTGGATGAGTTTAACTTATAAGAATTATAACATAATCTAAAATTGATTCTAAGAGACTCAATGACTATATGAAGCCAACAAAATGAAGTCAAAGTTCAGATAAATAGGAAGATCCCAAGGTACTTACTAAAGCTAAAACCCAAAACATTATGGAACTGTGATGTTGGAATGAAAATGGCCCTCATGGACTCTTAATTTGAATGCTTGTCCTCAATTGATGAACTGAAAAGGGTTAGTTAGGTGTAGCCTTGTTGGAAGAGGTGGGTCACTGAGGTGGACTTTGTCTTGAAAAACCCAAACTAAAACCAAACCCAAAACAAACATAGCTCATGCCATTTCCAATTAGCTATCTCTCCTCTTGCTTATGGATCAGATTTAACTCAGTACTGCTCCAGTGTCATGCCAGCCTGCTCGACAGTCATGGAATCTAATCCCCTGAAATCTTGAGTTCCCAGTAAATCATCTATCACTCGTCTCAGTCACAATCTTTCTTCACAACAACACAAAAGTTACCAGAGTTAGTACAGAGAGTAGGCTAGTATTGTTGTGTAAAAAACCAATCTTTCTGGTTTTGGAGCAATGTAGAAGACTGGACTAGGAAAGCAGTAGAATGATATAAACAAGGCTTAATAGGCCGTCCTGGGAGAAGTCTGGAAGACAATAGTGCTGAAAGTCATAGGGACTACAAAGGGCTGGCTCAAGAGGTCTTTGAATGAAAACAATATTAACAATTAGATTAGAGACCATCCTCGTGATATTTTGGCAAGATGTGTGCCTGGTTTTTGCTCTTGTTTTAAGAAACAGCCTAACTGGGCAACGATGGTGCACGCCTTTAATCCCAGCATTTGGGAGGCAGAGGCAGGTGAATTTCTAAATTCGAGGCCAGCCTGGACTACAGAGTGAGTTCCAGGACAGCCAGGGCTACACAAAGAAACCCTGTCTCAAAAAACTAAAAAGAAACAGCCTAGGATTAAATTGAGGAGTTAAGGACTAATTTCAACAGCAGATGAGATTTCAAAATAGTCTGCTGTTGACTCTGTCATTTGGTTATTAGTAACTACTCTTAGGCACTTCTACAGTGAAAAAGAGCGCCAGGAAATCTGATGTTGAAGCCTTAGTTTGTGCTCAAAGAGATAAGGAGAAATGGAATTAAATGAGTGGTGCCCTTAGAGTCAGACCCCATCAAGCTAATCCTGTAATTTGTGAAAAGAAATGGCCTAAGTGAATTTTTCTCATCCTTACTAATGCTGCGACTTCGTGTTATATAGTTCCTCATGTTGTGGTAGGTGACCCCCTACCATAATATTTTCATTGCTTCATAACTATAATTTTACTTCACACTGCTTCATACTTTGTAACTGTAACTTTGCTACTATTATGAATTGCAATGTAAACGTATGTTATGTAGGCTATCTGATGTGCAACCCATGAAAGGGTCATTCAGACCTCCAAAGAGGTCTTAACCCACAGGTCAAGAATCACTGCACTAAGGAATTATCTGTTCTAAATGAGAAACAACAAAGGAAACTTTATGCAAATGTAATTCAAGGAGGGGACCAGATTCCATCTCAAGCAGGCAAAAGAACTTGGCAGCACCGCCACACTGTTCTGGCTTCAGAACCATGAAGTACATAATAGTACAGGGTTGTGGAATCTTCTTTCTCAGCTAATGAAAGCCACTGAGTCCAGGTGTGTGGCAGAGTCCCTGAATGAAGGCCCAGAAAGGACATTGCATAAAGCTGTGAAAGTGAAGGGTGGACTGTGTTGGAGATACTGGAATATTAGAGGCACTAGAGCTGCAGGATGTCTACCAAGGAGTGCTGCAGACAGGGAGTGGAATCAGGCTAAGAGAGAGGTCTGTGGCAGTCAGGATTTCCACATTATGCTCCCCTTTCAAACCCTTTGGAAAGGTACTGTGCATTCTGTGCCACTGTTTATTGCTAGTATATAACTTGCTTTTTAGTTTTGTTTTTGCAAGAGTTACAACTAAGAGACTGAGATGAGCCTCAAAATAGACTTTAAATGTTTAAAACTGTAGAGACTGAAGAAATCTGGGGACTTTTGAAGTCAGACTAAATTCATTTTGCATTACGGTATGGCCACACCCCTATGGAGGCAGGGAGTGGAATGTGGTAGTTTGAATGAGAATGGGCCATATAGGCTTTTATATAGGCTTTTATATTTGGTAGAAAGCTTTGGAAAGGATTAGGAGGTATGGCCTTATTGGAGGACGTCTGCCATTGGGAGTAGGTTTTTGAGGTTTTAAAAGCCCACCTGTGATGGTCTGTATATGCTCAGCCCAGGGAGTGGCACTATTAGAAGGTGTGGCCCTGTTGGAGTAGGTGTGTCACTGTGGGCGTGGACTATAAGACCCTCACCTTGGAAGTCAGTCTTCTACTAGCAGCCTTCAGATGATGTAGAACTCTCAGCTCTGCTTGTCTAGATGCTGCCATGTTCTTGCCTTGATGATAATGGCCTGTGAGCCAACCCCAATTAAATGTTGTCCTCATAAGAGTTGCCTTGGTCACGGTGTCTGTTCACAGCAGTAAAACCTTAACTGAGACATCACCCTATTCCCAGTTAGCTTTCTCTGACTGTTGGTTGCTGTCTCAACAAGAAAACTCTCAGCTACTATTCTAGTATGATGCTTGCCTGCCTGCCTGTCTGCCTGCCTGCCACCACTCTCCCTGCCATAATGGTCTTGATTAATCCTTTGAAGGTGCACCTGAGCTCCCAATAAACTTTCTTCTAGCCGGGCTGTGATAGCACATGCCTTTAATCCCAGCACTTGGGAGGCAGAGGCAGGCGGATTTCCAAATTTGAGGCCAGCCTGAACTATAGAGTGAGTTCCAGGACAGCCAGGGCTACACAGAGAAACCCTGTCTCGAAAAAACCCAAACAAACAAACAAAAAAAGCTTCCTTTTCTAAGTTGTCCCAGTCATGATGTCTCTTTTGTAACAATAGAAAAGCAATTAGTAAATGAAAACAATGAACAGAAAAGACAGTAGTTATGCCAGAAGTTAATCTGATGAATAGGATAACTGTCTCTATATAGAGATCATATTAATAAGAAATAACAAACTGTATCCCTTCCCTGGGTAAAAAAGAAAAAAAAATTCTGCAAGACAAAAAGTATCTCAGAAAATACATAGCATTCACCTTTGATTTATTTATGCATTTTTGTTCCATTTGGCTTTTGGACACAGGGTCTTTCAAACAATGTACTCATAATTTCCTGCCTCTAGCTTCCCCAGTGCTGAAGTCAGAGGTATGTATAAGGATACCTGAATTCTATTCATCATTTAAAGATAATTTAGCCACACAAGTAACAAACATGATTCCCTCTCTCTCCCTCAATAAAAACCAAACACTGTAGCTCTTTATCTTACTTATTTCTTCCTCCCACTCCTCTTAGAAATAATTACTAAAACTTGGAATAGAACATTTTAGGAGTTTTGGGAGTATACTAAGTATATAATTTGTAGCTCTAAAAACATATAGAATTTAATGGGAAAAAAACAAAAACCACTTAGAAACCAAAGCCAATTGGCCTTTATGAGTCTTAACTACAAGCTTTTATTTTTAAAAGATTTATTTATTTTATGTATGAGTATTATTTTTATAGAAGAGGGCATCAGATCCCAACGCAGATGGTTACAAGCCACCATGTGGTTGCTGGGAATTGAACTCAGGATCTCTGGAAAGGCAGTCTTAACTCTTAACTGCTGAGCTATCTCTCTATAGCCTAAGCATGTAATTCTTAAACACAAGAACAAAACAATAAAAAAAAAAAAAAAAAAAAAAAAAGATAACCTTGGCTATTTAACTTTCAATAATCTAACTTTGAAAAATTAACAGGTTCAGTCATATTTCTAAACAAATCTCTGAATTTGTATTATTCTAGAACAGTTTGCCTTTAAATAAAGGCAGAGAGTCTTTTTTGTTTGTTTAAGATAGGCTCTCACACTTGTAAGCTCAGGTGTGACTGTGAAAGCATCTTGAGAAAAGATCTCTTCATCAAACCTGGAGCTAGTGGACAGCAATCCTCCTGTCTTGGCCAAGACAGTACTAAGGCTACAGCAAGACCAGAATTTTATTTTATATGTGAGTTCTGGGGACTTAGGGCCTCAAGCTTGCACAGCTGAGCTGTTACACAACCTATTATAGCTCTTCTGTTTTTTTTTTTTTTTTTAAATGAGCAAACCACCCTCAATTTTTTAATTATCATTCATTCACTCATGCAATTTTCCAAGTGTGCTGCCCTATTCTCCTGTGCACCATGGTATGCACATGAAGGTCAAAGGACAAGTTTTAGAAGTCAGTTCTTTCTTTTTACCATAGGGAGAGAACTCAGGTGTGGTAGCAAATGCTTTTACCCACTAAGGTATTTTACCAGCACAAGCATAATTTTTAAATTAGTAAATTCTAAGAAAGTTTAAGTATTTTCAAATCTCCCGGATTTGTCATCAAACAGAAAAATACAACATGTAAATGAAATGTAGGACAAATGAAAACATAGGACAAATGAAATCAGAGAACAAAGAATACCAGAGAAGGACTTTCTAAATACTCATTTTTCACACTGTGCTGTCACTGGCTACTTACCCAGCTAGGAAAATCAGACCACGTTGGAACTCGTTGACAAAGGTCTCGGAGAATACGTATGATAATCACACAGGACTGTAGGCCATTAGCTCTAGCCTTGAGGGCAACACAAAAACCAACTGAATTAATCTTAGAAATATTAAAAATATCCCTTGGTGAAAAAAAGTTAAAATACCACTGTTCAATGGAAGCTCAGATTAAAAATAAAAACAATTACATTTAAATTGGTTTCAATGAGCTGCCATTTACAGCAATATTTTATGCCAGAGTTAGTATTTAAAAGCTAGTATTTAGGTCAAAGTAAACAGATTATACAAGAATAATATTTCTTGATCCCCTGTGAACCTTGACCTGTGTTCATACAAAACAGTAAACTGAAAAAAATCTGCCTAAATTAGAAATAAAAAGGAAAAGTAAAGAGCTAAAAAGTTTGTCTAGGGACTGAAAGGTTAAGGAAATCTGTTTGGTTTCTTCTCTGTGCCTTTGCATGTCTGCAAAGTCACTAAACCAAGCAGCTGCTTCCTCACCTTTCATTCCCTACACTTATTAACTTAAGAGAAAGAAGGGGAAAAATCTTAAAACTATACACAAAGCTTTAAACACATATTCCATTATTTAAAGCAAAGTTAATCTGCAGCCTTATGGAATATAATATATATACAAAAACATGTGATGTTCCTAAACAAGTCAACTTTAAATACAGCCACTAAAAATAAAAAACCCGGACTACAAACACCCCCCCAAACCTGTTTATTGTCAAATTAATAGTAACCGCAAAATGCAGATCATTATACTCAGCTTTCTATAACTTATTTTCTGAGATTTAATTTAAAATAGTGTTGTTTAGGCAATTGTTTGAAATGTTTAAGCATAGTTAAACATGTTGTACTGAACTACTCTCTCATAAGGCTACAAGAAAAAAGTAAAATGATGTTCCGAACCTGGAACCACTTAGCGTGGCGTAGAGCAGCCAGAGCGTCAAGGCATTTTTGCCTGTCCAAGACGTCCGGTGGGTCTTTCACCATACCCGAGGTTACATCTAAAATGGATTGAATTGGCAAAATGCAGTGAGGAATGGGTGTTTGACCAGGTGAGCAAGACACTTCCTTAAAGCAGCATCAGTGTCACGTGAGCCATTTGAGAGCTTTTTCGTTAAATTCATCTAGGGAGTAACTTTTAACAAATTTGCATAATATAATATGAAGAACAAAAGGAGACTTAAGATAAACTCTTCAGTAATACAATAATTTTCTGGAAATAGAAGCCTTACTCACCAAAATGAAATCTAAAGGAAAGATTATTGGACACAGCGCACCAGCACAAAGAAGACAAAGACAAAGGGGAACACAAAAATCCACCTTAAATGGGAATGTACAATAAACTACCAAGTTGGCAAAGTATCCTAGATTATTCTGGGGCTAATATTAAGAAAACTTAAATAAATATGGAATGATCAATACAACAATTACAAGGGGGAAAAAAAGAGAACAAAGGACTAAAATGAGGTTTATTTCTGAGAATTCAGTTCTTGATGTTCAATAGGAAAAGTTTAGCACGTGGTAAGGGAATACAAAATACCTTCTAAATGAAAAGTTGTCATTAAAAGTATTCCAAACAGGAAGCAGAGAGAAACAGTGAGTAAAGCAGAAAAAGGCTACAAGAACTAGCACAGTTAAATATATTAAGTACAGAAAAGAAGCCGTAAGCAGAGTGCTTTGATGGTAAATATGTAGGGTCTTTTAAGTTGGTTAAAATGTGTTACAGAAAGCTTGAGAAAATAGGAAACCAGGACAAGAAATTAAGTTTACATTAATAAAGGCTAGTTTACATTAATAAGTCATTCACAAAAGTGAAAATCCAAAGTCCAGCTACATGTTTATATAAAATATGTTTGCTGGTCAAACTATTATATAACTAAACAACAAATACTTCAACAACCTAATTTATAGTTGGCATCAACTTTACAGTATATTTTGCTTCTGGCTTTTGGTACCTGTAGCTCAGGTTGGCCTTGAACTCAACAAGGCTTGTTGTCTTCCCTCAGCATCTGAAAGCTGGGATTAAGAGTGTGAGGATCATGCCTGGCTTATAGTGTATTTTTTAAATTCAAGAAATTTATAAAAAGTAATCTGTTGAGTATAAGCAGTAGCTAGAGAGCATTAAAAACCAAGACACATTTAAGACAAAATATTTAAAACTCAATATTTATTGAGTATTTCAAATGACTAAGAGGGATAAAGAAGAAATTTATATTTAAAATAATGAGAGGACTTTACATCTGGGTAAAGCACTTGAAATTTTGTCTTTTAAATATCTAGAAACTGATTTTATTAATATGCATCTTTGTGGGTGCTTAGAGTCCAGAAGGTATTGGATCCCCTGGCTCAGAAGTATAGTTGGTTGTGGGCTGCCTGACCATGGGTGCTGGGAACTGAACTGAGGTCCTCTGCAAGAGCAGCAAGTGCTCTTAATGAGCCATCTTTCTAGCTCAAGAATTCAGAAATCTTAAAAGATAAGTTGTCATTATTCTGAGAAGATGAGATATGAAAGGTCCTTAAAAATGAGATAAGGAAAAAGGACAAAGAAAGGATAGCTAACTAACCTGAAAAAGAAAAAAGTCCACCCCCACCACCACTACCACGCTCCAAAACATGCAGAATTATAGGAAAGGATCTCTGACTACTGCTCTTATTTACAGTTTGTTAAAGCCAGAAGTACTACTGTATCTCAGAATTTTATAAATTCTGCCAATATGCAGAAAATTTTTGTACAAAAGCATAACTTTTTAAATTTTATTCTACAATACAAATTCAATGATGACAGAACACCTATTCCAAGTTAAAAACAAATAAGAGCTATAAGTAGGAAATTTTTGTTAAATTTAGAGTGTGGATTTTTGTACCCATTTTAATGTTCTAAGTAGATTAACCCCTTAGATATATTGTGCTAAATTATACTTTGTTCCCTAACAGTCAAAACAAAAATCTGTTAATTTATGAAAACAAAATACAAATTCTTTTCCTACATGAATGTATTTCATTACTTATAAGGGGTTAATCACCAATTAGAAGACATGCTGTGTCCACACTATTTTATGATTAAAAGTTAATGGGAATATATTAATTTCAATTAACATGGTTATATAAAATATAATTCACTCAACTATTTAAAAACTAGTGTGAACACTGCTCAATTCTAGAAGAGACAAAAGACAAACAAAATAGCCACACAAAAGACAAAAAAAATGCCAGACTCTGCATCCAAAATCCCCCTTAATCAAATGGCAGATGTGACACTGAGCTTTTGAAAACCTTGGTCAAAAATCCTTCCGATGTCTTGGCAGCAACCCCTGACAGGAATCAATCCCTTCTGCTAGAAGGCTTTGGACCGGGCCTGATAAGCTACAGGTAGAAAAAAACACACATAATATTTGATTTGCTGCAGAAAAGACTCTGTAGCAATGGTTAGAGCATTCTGAACATTTCAAGCTAAATTCAATTAAATGTTTACTGTATGTTAACTGTCAAACACAGTACCAGGAAAGATACCTGTTATGTGTTTAACAGTTATTTCAATGATTTAGTTATTTCTTTTATTAAATAATTTTCATATCAAACAGGACCACTACGCATTAAAGAGGCTATCACACTATGTGGAAATATAATAGTTAAGTCTCATGATTTACAACAGTTCTTCCGGCAAAGCCTTCCTTAAACCCTGTACTAACTCCCCAAAGCAAGCTACAGGCTTTAAATGATTTTAAGACACAGAGCATCGGGAGCTGCAGTGAGAGAGAATACATACCGATATTCTGTAGCTAGAAAAAAGCAATCTTCATGATAAAGCTAAAAACATGGGTTTACTGCAGTCATCTGCAGCAAGGAACACTTAACATTTCTACACTTTTGTATATCCAACTTTCCAGCTCAGTGTCTTGAAGCAAAATCTTTCGATTTTAAGCTGACCATTTCCCTCATGATCATATTTATAAAATTCAGAACTGTAATTCTATCTCAGTCTGGGTCAGACAAAAATGTAATTTTGTTTCCTTTAGAAAGGGCATGTTAAAGGATTTACTACAAATATGACACTATGAACTTACAAAATGGCTTGGGAATGAACTAACTGAGGTTAAACACATAGAAACATTCTGAAATAAAGCTAAATGATTACATGAGCATAATTTTATATTAATTATAGCAACATTAATTTATAATATATCATACTAGATTTTTAAAAAATGAAGTAAAGGATCATATATGCTACATACAACTTGGCCAAATTGACTCAGGAACTACTTCCTCAAGCAACATAGACAGCCAGACCTCGAGATGAATTCATGTTCATACAAATGATCCTTTACATAAAACTCATTATTTTTTAGGATGCAAAGCTTAAGATACAACATAAAAAGTGCTAATATGGTACACATATGTAATATACAAAATCAGACAAGTCTCCCAATGAAATTTTGACTAAAATATTCTTTTCTTGGGCCATAGAAAACCCATTTTCTTAGAAATAATTGTTTTGTCTTAAGAAAACAAAATTATAACAGTAATTAATAATCTTTTTCTCCTCAACCTGTACTACAAAGAGTGTAAAATTTAATTCCATTTTCAACAACTTAAGATGGATAAAAACAACATGAAAGGAAACAAAGTAAATTTTATCTGACCCATAAAACAAGAGAACCAACATAACTGCAGACACTGATCATGCTTTTGGCTTAAAAGCTTCGGAAGCTTCGAAAATGTTACAGAGTAGTCCCTAAAGCAACATTGCTGGCACCAGTAGTGTTTCATGTTCTACAAATGCAAATTCAGTTAAAAAAACAAACAAACAAACCAAAACCTAAAAGAAAAACTGTACTGTGCTATAACTCACTTATTTACTTTACTCGTTAAGAGCTCTAGCATGATATGCAGGCCAAATGCCCAAATCTGTGTGCATCAGCATATTCTGCAATTAATGAAATTACACAAAACCAAAGAGCAACCTCAGAGAACTAGAAATATTTACTTCAGGACATGCCAGATCCATGATGATATATGTAGTAATTTTAAGTAATATTGTTTGCCAATTTGTGAAATCTTTTTCATCAAGACAAGGTAAGACCAACATTGTCTTAGAAGAAGTTAAATTGTGGCCCCTAGTTATTAACAAGCATTTAAAACTTTTTCATGTTATCAACTATGTAAAAAACAATTTTTGAAGTTTTTTTTCCAGAAATCTGAGGTCCACAAGAAAAGAAAGAAAAAAATATATCAAGAAAACCAATCACATGATATAAATGTTTTCTATAATAGTACATCACTAAGAAGAGCATTCACTTTGTTAGAAATGATCTAAAGCAAAACTAATTGCTGAGTAAGTTAAATCTATAAAATTCATATGAAATGCCAGCATGTTGCCTTCTAGGGCTTAATGCCATCATAAAGGGTAGGTAAATGGAAAACAAAAAGTTAACAGAAAAGTAGAATGTTTAATTGGCTTTCCAACCTCCTTCCCTCATGTTCTCTTCTCGAATAATTGGAGATGTCAGGGTGATAGTGACTTGCATTTTGGGCTCCACACACGAGTTCAAAATAATCGCTGCTTCAGATACAGCACATTTTATGTCATACTTCTCAGGACTTATAACCTATGTAATGAAGATTATAAGAAATTAGTTAAATCTTCAGCATTAAAAGACAAATACAGTTTCATTCTGGTTTTAGTTTATTATCAGTCTATAAATACTGGATTCTCTACCCTCTAAAAACACATGCCAGATTACCCTTACCATTTAACGTTTGCCTTTCCTGATTTCCAGAATTCTCTGGGGATCTATTATTTCCCATTCTTTTGTTTTTTTTTTTTTTTAAATTTATTTATTTTATGTGTATGAGTATAATGTAGCTGTACAGATGGCCGTGAGCCATCATGTGGTTGCTGAGAACTGAACTCAGGACAGCCCCGCTTCCTCCAGCCCTGCTTGTTCCTGTGTAATACACTGTAGCTGTCTTCAGACGCACCAGAAGAGGGCGTCAGATCTCATTACGGGTGGTTGTGAGCCACCATGTGGTTGCTGAGATTCGAACTCAGGACCTTCAGAAGAGCAGTCAGTGCTCTTACCTGCTGAGCCATCTCGCCAGCCCTATTTCCCACTCTTTTAAAACTTTTTGTTGTCTTACTTTTCTGTATATGAGTGTTTTGCCTGCATGTGTGCCTGTGCATCATGTGAGTGTCTGGTGCTCACATAGGAAGAAGAGAGCTCTGAACCCCTGGAACTGGAGTTACAGATGGCTGTGAGTCATCTTGCATTTTAAACTGATCATTCCATTATTGTTAATAGGAGTTATTTGTACATGTGTATGTATTCCTCCTTTAGAAAACCTGTTGCCACTGTTTATCTTATACACTTTCAAGGGAAGTATGAGCACCTCAAAGAGCCTAACTCAACTGTTCCCACTACTCATTCTCTTCGACTCTAACATTTATTGCTTCTCCAGAAGCAGTCAATAACAGGGTCTACTGAAATCTGGGAGATATGTATCCAGCTTCAGTTTCTATGAACAAATGAAGCCTCTATACAGACATTATAGGGGCTAGCAATATAGCTCAGTTGATTAAACCATCTGGTGTGTGAAAGGCTCTGGGTTTGAACCCGAATATCTGTCATCCCCAACAATGAAAACAAGATAGAAGCTTGTACTTAACACATACAGGGTTGCTGGAGACTTAAAAAAAAAAAAGACATTTCAATTTATTATGCGTGCACGTGCATGCTTACACATGCCATAGTGCAAGAGTGGAGCCAGAGGATAACTTGCAATAGTTCTTTCTTTCCTGAGGAGTGTGAACTGTGAACTCAGGCCATTAGACTAGGCAGCAAGTCTGAGCAGCCTCCCCACTTCTCTACATTAGCTTTTTAAGTACTTAGAGTACTATTTAAATGTTAATGACAATGATTAATTTGTTTTACCTGTTTATGCACACATAAGTAAGAGCAAGTGATTTGGAAACTAGCTTGCTTTTGATTAAATGGTAACTATTTAATACTTTTCATTATTTTTTGTTTCTAGAAAGTTGTTTTATAGCATGTGTTATGCTTGGTTATATATCTGTGCAACACGTATGTGCCTGATGCTTGTGAGGAAAGAGGGTTTTGGAGCCCTACAACTGAAGTTCTGGCTGGTTGTAAGCAGATATGTTGATCCTGGGACTCAAACTCAGGTTCCTCTGCAAGAACATTAAATGTTTAAAACTGCTGAGCCATCTCAACCCTCCCTCACTAAAACACTTTATTCTATGTGTTTCTATGTGTGTGACTTGAGTATATAGAATGATTTGAGTATATATACCATTACATGTATAAGGTCAGAAGACAACTTTTAGAAATCAGCTCTCTCCTCAACACAGCTTTTGGGAATCAAACTCAAGTCATTAGACTTAGAAGGCAAGCACCACTATTCATTCATAAAGCTACCTGGAGGGCTACTTTAAAAAATAAAGCATTCCTTTCTTTGCAGTATAAATACATGCCTGATTAGTATCAACCTGTTCCTTAAAATTTTCTGATTTTTCCCTAAAGCTTATCTGCCACTGTCCTTCCCCTTTCACTGTTTTACTCATATCAACAAAGAAAAAGAAGTGAGAATAATCTATTCAGAAGGATTCATTTTCAGTTCTGGGAACAATGTTAATATGAAAAAAAAATAAGTGTCAATGCTAAATTCAATATGGCTTAAGCAAAAGCATACCTCACTGTCCCTTCTGTTTTATGTTGCTCTACTGTGGTCATGTATGATTCTCAATTACTACTGTAGAATCCAGTAAAACATCAATCCCTAAATAAAGTGTAATCTTTTACAAGACTGATACTGTAGGTGACTCAAGAAAAATTACTTTAAACCTTGGTCATTCTGATAGATATGCATCAGATATAAATGTGGATAGGTAAATTTGGCAGGTTTTGTTTTGCTTTTTGAGATAAGTTCTCACGTGACCCAGGCCAGACTCAAACTGAATAGGTAGTCAAATACAACTCTGAATTTACAATCTTCCTGCCTCTATACTTTTCACGTGTTGTATCATGGGCAGGTACCAGCATATTAGCTTCTGAAATCCCATCTTTAGAAAAAGCTTTTTTCTGATAGAATCAAAAGAGAATGTTTTATTATTTGTACATTGTCAAAATTTACTGGAGACAAGGAGCTTTAAAAAGTTATTGTGTAAATGTGTATGTAGGATGTGCATGTGAGTGTGTGCATGCACACATATCTGAGGACAAGTAGGTGGAGTTAGTTGTCCCTTCCACCTTTATGTGGGTTCTGAGGATTGAACTGCCATGTCTCAAGGCTTTAAAGTACTTTTAACTGCTCAATCATCTTGCTGCCAGGAGGAAGTATTTCCTAGCATCATAAATACTTATGGTCTCACTAATTTTAGTTGTCTATGGTCAATTACAATCAGAAAATATTAAATGGAAAGGCACACAAATAAGCAATTCATACATCTTCAACTGAATGCTGTTTGCAATAGCATGATCAAAATCTAGAGCTACCCTGCCCTCTCTGGCCTGCTTTGTGAATCATCCCTTCTCAATCCACTACCTGTCCATGATTTATAGAGGAGTTGTTTACTGATCTAGTACCACTACATGTGTAAGTGGCTGTTAGGTCATTACACTAGAACAATAGCAGGAGGAGTAATGCTGATATTCAACCACAACAAAGAGAAGCTTTACTGAAAATGTCAAAGTTCTAGAACTGACGAGAAATGGGATGGGGAATACTGCTGGATGGTATAGCACCTATTTAGGATGCACAAGGACTTAGCTTTTATAGATAGTATTCCCTGGGTTGAGGGTAAGAACATGCTGAGGTGGCAGCTACTCACACATATGGTGGAGAACCTGTTGCTATCTACTATGCTCATCTATAAATATTTGCCTACTTTATTAGCACTTATCCCAGGTAAGCAAGAGTAGGAAAAATATGACATATACTCTCTGATGTTTCAGGCATCCTGGAGGCTTCAGGAAATCTCAAATCTTTCCAAGGGTACAGAGGGAATACTATATTAATAAAACCAAGCAAATTCAAATAATGCATTCTCTTAATTATATTAAAACACTCATTCAACTAAGAGATTCATGAATTAAAAGAAAAAAATTAAACCTGCTATACATGAGCTAGCTAGCTAGCTTTCTTTAGAAAAATCATGTCAGTTGAGATGGCTCAGTGGCCAAAAAGCACTTACTATCAAGTATGATTATCTGAGTTTGATTCCCGGAATCCATAGAGGGAGGAGGGAACTGACTCACAGATCTTGTCCTCAGACAAGTGTGCTGTACACATGCTATAAATGTGCAAACACACTAAATAAAGTATGAAAAAAGTCATTCTCTGCTATGTCTTCTCATAAGTCCAATTTTGGAAAACCAGGATATAGGTTAAATTTTCCATTTTAAAATAAATTAGTGGGAGCTGGAGAGATGGCTCAGAGGATAAGGGCACTTCCAAAGGTCCTGAGTTCAAATCCCAGCAACTGCATGGTGGCTCACAACCATCCGTAATGAGATTTGATACCCTCTTCTGGGGTGTCTGAAGACAGCTACAGTGTACTTACATATAATAAATAAATAAACAAGCAAGCAAGCAAGCAAGCAAGCAAGCAATCAGGCTTCCTGAGAAATTACAAGCACTACAGAACCCAAAAAGATGAAGTAGAAAACAGTTTCTTCAGTTCACACAATTAAAGGAGGGTGGGGACAAAAACAAAAACAAAGCAAACAAGAAAACAACCCAAGCCAACCTTTTCATTATAGAAAGCTAAGCCCAAAATTAAAAGGCTGGCTGAATTTTAAACTGAAGCATAGTTAGTCCTGCCAAAAACTTCTGATCTGGACAAAGGGTAAATTTAATATTTCCATAATACTTACAGCAAGCTGTTTGGGTAGGTTTTCTGCAATACGGCTTAATAATGACTTTGAAGGTTTTTCTGAACACAGTAAAACAAGGTTGACATTTCTGTCTCCTCGGAGAAGTAATCCTTTTGCCAATACTCCTACACGCAACACCCCTTTCAGAGCTCTGTAGCAAAATCAATTTATATTAAAATGATACTCTTCAACTAGAACTATAATTTCCTCCAAACGTAATAGTAAACTAAATGACTTTTCCACAATTAAAATTTTCTTTAACTACATCAACAGACTATATGCCACTTAAATAAACAATATACATTAAAATAAATACAGGGTGGATAGAAGGCTCAGTAGTTAACGGTGATAGATCCCGAGGAACAGGATTTCAAATCCCAGTATCCCCATAGCAATCTGCATTCTGCAAACACTTGCAATTCCAGTTCCATATGACTGATGCCCTCTTCTGGTCTCCATAGACATACATGTGTACACAGTTACACAGATACAAATAAAAATAAATCTCTTTTAAAATCAAGGTCTGAGCTTGTACAGGGACAAATATTGTCTATCACACAAAATCTCACGATAGCACAGTCTGGTTTGAAACATGTTGCCTTCTTGCGTCTGCTTCCTGTGTGCTAGGTTTTATGTGTGGGCTCAAACATCTAGCCCCTTGTGTTTTATTTTACATATCAAAATTGTAAGAAAAGTGTTAATACAAAAAATATTACCAAAGGGGAAAGAGAAAAATTAGAAAATCATAATGAAAAACATGAAATATTCCATGTTTTATAACATGAAATATGCTAAAGCTTGGCCAATTTATGTATTGACCATAAGGTCAATGTCTTTAAAAGTCACTGAAATATAGGCAAATGAGCGACAGATGGAACATACATAAAAGCAGGAAAGAACAGCTAAATAAAATTGGAAGTTATATAAGGGTTGCTTTGAAACACTGAATGTTTTTTGTAATAACCTTTAGTATGTTTTAAAAATCAACAATATAAGCTGGTGGTAGTAGAAATGTAAACTACTCATTTTAGCAAAAAGACAAGTATAGTTAACATGTGTGGACTAACAACTTCCCCCTCAACTTTTATTTATATGTGTATGGCTGCCGCATATGTTCAGGTACCCAGAGGCCAGAAGAGGCCATCAGATCTGGAGCTGGAGTTACTAATGTTGTGAGCTGTCTGATGTTGTGTGCTAGGAAGCGAATGAACCCAGGTGCTCTAGAACTAGAGTAGCAAGCATCCTTAAGGGCTGAGTCATCTCACCAATCCCTAATCTTTACCATAAAATGCCCATGTAAAGGAAATGAGTACTTTGTAAACACACCTGTCTTTACCTCCCTCTTTCTTATCATCTCCCTCTTTGTTCTTGCTCTTCTCATGTTCAGACAAACTGTCTGAAACAAGCTTTAAAGCACGTTCAGTGATAGAAACAATTTTCTGAACTGCTTGTAACTCTTCTTCAGTTGGATAAATAGTTGCATGCTTTGTCATTACATATCGATCATCAGATGAGTCAGGACGACGTAAGGGCTAGAAAGAGGGGAAAGGTTATAAATTATAAATTTTTAATTATATACTTGCTAGCTTTACAATAAATAAGAAAGGCAATTAAGCAAACTGTCCACCTAAATGTTTTTCAATAAAATGAAAGTTCGAGCATCTGTCCCTAAAGCAAAATTGTCACACACACACACACACACACACACACACACACACACACACGTATATATAAATGTACTTATGTATAAAACTTCAAACTATGAAAACGCTGTTAAAAGTCTGCAGTGCTATACACAAAAAAATAGAATACCAAATGCTAGTGCTCTACTACTGATGAGTTTTCTCTCCTTCTAAATGCTTTCTAGTGATCTGAAACTCACCTTGCTTTCAGTAACAGTAATAAATTTATATACAATTGCTCAGACACTATGATGACAAATGAGAAAGAATAGGTAACAGAGTTACCTCTAACATTAAAAGCTCTTTCCACTCAAAGGAAAAATAAAGATAAGGAAAGTTTCTTATGTATAAAATATCTACCAAAGTAGGATTTCATCCAGATTTTAGCAAGTTTTGAAAATAAAGAAGAGCAAAAGAAACTTGACCAAGTCCTTATGTATAAAAACATTAGCCTTAAGAATCTTAAGAGGACTAAAAATCAAGATGAAAACTAATAACATTATTAAATTTAAAAATTCAGCTCATAAAACATCATCTAAAGTTGAAGGAGGCTCAAATTTTCATCCCTTATATAAGCAAAGCAGCTACTCACTGCAGGACCCTGTGGTTGGGGAGGCATGCCTGGTCGGACTCCCAAAAGACCTAATGGGCCCGGAGGACCATGAGGATAGCCTCCATCAGGCATTCGTCGGCGATCATCCCAATGATGCTGCTCTTCCTCCATTCTTCTCCAGTACATGTCTTCTTCATAACGTCTGATGCATAAAAACAAGCAATCCCCCTAGAGCTTAAGAACTTTTATGGACAACTTGATAAAAACATATTCTTAAAAAAGTAATCAGTGTAGCAATATGACTCAGCAGAAATAGGTGCTTGCACCAGACTGATGACCTGAGTTCTATCCCTGGAATCCAAATGAAAGAACAGATGCCCTGAAAGTTGCCCTTTGACTCTGTTCATGAACAGTGGCACGTATGCCTGTAACCATTGTTATACTGGTACATAAACACACAAAATAAAAAATGTGAATAAAAAAGTCCATCCAAATCACTTCAGTACTTTTAGCCTATTACCATTATTTAATTTTCATTGAGAAGTAAACTAAATAAAAACTAGAGACAAAGGGCTGGAGAGATGGCTCAGCAGTTAAGAGCACTGACTGCTCTTCTAGAGGTCCTAAGTTCAATTTCCAGCACCCACAAGGTAGCTCACAACCACCTGTAATGGGATCCAATGCCCTCTTCTGGTGTGTCTGAAGACAGCTACAGTGTATTCATATAAATAAAAAAAAAAAAATCTAAAAATATGAATTAAAAAACCTAGAGACAATAATGAGAAAAGGAGAACATTTCATACCTCAAGAACAAAGTGTAACAGAAAACAGACACCTCAACTTATTCTAATTATTTAAGGTAATGATTGTAAATCCAAATACTTGCAACGGAGGATGTCTAACTTAACTTATAATGTATATGTAAGAACCACTTCATACACAGTATGTTCAGGCATTTATTTCATGTCCTCAAAGAAATGAACACACTTCTTGCATATTTTTCTTTTTGTCTTTAAAAAAAATTTATGTGTGTACCTGTACATGTTTGTGAGCATGACGGAGTGTGTGCATATGCCAAAGTATCCAATATGCAGGTCAGAGGATGACCTTGAGTATTGGTCCCTTCTTGAGACATCCTACTGTGTTTGTCTTGTTTGTGTGTGTGTGTTTTGCTGCTGCACATGCCAGGCTAGCTTGCTCACAGGTTCCTGAGAATTCTCCAGTCTCTACCTCCCACTACAAATATGGGATTACAGATATGAGCCATCAGGTCCAGCTTTGCACAGGTTCTGGAAATTCAGATTGTATAATAAGTACTTTATCCGAAGCTCCATCTTCTCAGCCTGAGTTGTTTTCTTTTTAAAACAGTAAAGTTCTCCATTTATGATATAGGCACTACAAAGACTTTGTGGTAAAAGGAATTGAGGTAGCAACCGACAACTTCATTGTTAGGGAAATACAAGGGCAATGGCAAATTATAACAAAAGGAGAAAGCATATATTTGGCTAGAGATGTCTATGGCTCAGGTCCTAATAAGTGTTGCCAAAAGGAATAAAGGCTGTATTGCTAAAGACATCCAATTGTGAAACCTCATGGTTGTTGGTTCAGTAAAAATTACTCTGTATATTAAATAAAACAGTTCCTTTGGCAACACATACTAAAATTAGAATGACAGAGAAGATTAGCATGGCCCTTGCGCGAGGGTAGCAGGCACACTTCAAGAGTTCAGAAGATGGCTATCTAGCACACAGCCTCTCCTTCACTGCTTACCAGTTTCAGAACTGACTTTTGTTCTGCCTTGGTTCTAATTTTTACTTTTAATTTCATTAGTTATCTCAAAGGAATCCATGTAGCAATAAGGCTATTGTAATAAATCTAAAATATTATTTAAAAAAAAGGTTTGTATTTATTGATTGCCACTGTAAAATGACCAATATTTCAGGTATGGAATAAACAGCATATTTTAATTTTAGGTCAACTGAGGACTGATAGAATACTTCTATGTCACTTGGGCCTTTAGGAAAAAAAAAAAAAAAGAATTAAAAACCAGTTCAAAAGATCTAGAAAAAACCAGTTCAAAAGATCTAGAAAATCATGTTTAGTTCAGTGTTCTGTTTGTTACTGCTAAAAAAATAATTACATAAGGGCAAGAATTTTAATTACTGTCTATCAACTTGTGCTCAAAACTTGACAACATTTCCAAGCACCGAATAGATGCTTAAGATAATCATTTGATATGCAACTAAAAGAAGTTTAACTATATGATCTAGTCATAGAAAGAATTTCTATTACAAAAGCACAAATTGAAAAAGAATATAATTTAAAATAAATTATCTATCACTGAAACCTAAAGAAAGAACATAATAAAAGTATGAATAAGTAGCTTTATAATAAAATACTTTAGAAGATTTTAAGTTATAAGCCAGCTTGAGTTTCTTTGAGAATACTTTGAGATTCTATCTCAAAAGTCATGAAGAGATTTTTAAAAACACATACAGGCTCTGTAAACATACACACACATCAATACACATAATAAAAAATCTTAAAAAAAAATCCAAAAACACTGTGGGTGTGTACACCTGAAATAACAGTGTTGGGAGGGGTGTTTGTGAAGATGGAGTAACAGGGACTTGCTGGCCACCAAGTTTAGTTCTTGGTTCTGTGAGAGATCTGCCTCAAGGAAATAAGTCAGAGAGTGATGGCTTCTGACTTCGTGTGCATAAACATACATGTTGTATACATACAACTATCTATACAACACTTTCACTCTTTCTCCCCAGCTTAGAAACACTGAAATACAAAGAAGCCAGATACAAAGACCACTGTATGTACGATTCAATCATTTAAAATTGATTTCATTTATAAAATCTATAGAATTTAGCAAAATGGCAAATAGATGGCAAGTACTTTTATAAAAAAATCTCCGTGCTGAGATCGGACAGGAAACATGGAAGACACTGGGAATGATTGTTATTGGGATTGTGATTATTATTTTTTTCTAAGGAGTGATGAAATATTCCAAAACTGATGGTGGCCAACTGCTTTACAACTTGGTGTATGTACCAACATCTTGTAATTCAAGTATTCAGTTTAAATGATTTTTTTTTTGCTAGTTCTAGTCATCAAAGTATAACCTTTCTTCAAATATTACATGTGTTTGTCGATGTTAGGAGTATGTGCATGTTTGAGTTTAGGATCCAGAACAGGACACTGGTTTCCCTGGAGCTGGCATTACAGGCAGTTATCACCTGATGTGTTGGAAACCAAACTTAGCCGATAATAGTGGCATTTACTCTTTTCTTTCTTTCTTTTTTTTTTTTTTTGGTTTTTTTCGAGACAGGGTTTCTCAGTGTAGCCTTGGCTGTCCTGGAACTCACTCTGTAGACCAGGCTGGCCTCGAACTCAGAAATCCGTCTGCCTCTGCCTCTGTGGCATGTGCTCTTAAACCCTGAGCCACCTGTACAATCCCCAGTTTCTTCACATACTTATCCTTTTACCACTTTTTTCATGGAGATGGAGTCTCTTGTTATGGCCCTGAACTCACATTCCTTTGTTGGGATTAAAATGTGTGAGCCACCACCACAAAATCCTTACTACCAGAGTAACAATCAAATATATGTATACTTAGCATTCTATCTTTCTTGACTTAGGATCTTAGTGAACACTAAAAGCACATAAAGTAAATAAATCTGAATATGGAAGCCATATTCACAGAGTAAGGTTTTTTCTTTTCTTTTCTTTTAAAGATTTGTTTATTTTATGTATATGAGTAAACTGTAGCTGTACAGATGGTTGTGAGTCATCATGTGGTTGCTGGGAATTGAACTCAGGACTTCAATAGAGCAGTCAGTGCTCTTAACCGCTGAGCCACCTCTCCAGCCCCAGGTTTTTTTCTTTTTAAAGGCAGAAGAACCACTTACTATAGAGCTACAAGTTAAAAGCATACCTTATTTCCATCCTCCAGCGTTCCTCTTCTTCTCGTCTCCGCCAATATTCCTCCTTCTGCATTTGCTTTCTCATTTTCTCTTCTTGAATTTTTCTTGCACGAATACTGGGCTTCACTTCAACTTGCAAATCTGGATTTACTTTTTTCTGTTAACACCGATAATACATTTTTAAAAAAGAGCAGGCTCCTTCAACAAAAAAATTCATTAAAAGCAATTTATTTTTGTATTTATTGTCTGTGCACATGTAGCATGTGTAGAAAGAGATCAGAGGATAACTCTGATAAATATGTTTTCTCCTTTCAGCATGTGGATCCCAGGGATTACTTTCAGGTTATCAGACAGGTTCCAAGTGCCTTTATCTGCCCCAAACCATTTTTAATTACACAGTTTTACAATCTCTTACCAGAGGCTTATAGTTACAAATTTTGTGTTGTAGATATGTATTGGTTTCTTGTTTTTATTTGTGAGACAGGGTCTCATATAATCCAGGCTGGCTTCAAAATAGATTTGGATTTTCCTAGATGATGACCTTAAACTGTTCTGTCTGCCTCTACCCAAAGTGAAACGATGACATTATAGACACTGTCTATCACACCCAGTATTTGCAGTGCTAGGGATGCAACCCAGGGCCTGAGCATTCCAGCTTGTTTAGCAGTCTACAGACTACGCTATATACTCAGTCCTCTGTGTGCGTATCAAGTTGGCCTTGAACTTGTAAAAATTTCCTACTGAAGAGTACAACCTGCATAACTAGACTGAATCAGAGAAAATATTTGTTACAGGCTGGATTATTCATGCTCAAGAACATATAAAAACTATGTAACTTAGTGCTGACTTAACAGGTAAGTATGAAATTCTTGGAGGACTTTTCATTTTGCTTGTTAAATAGGTGATTTTAAGTGTATGCGTTAAAGGGTTTATTACTTAATCCAGCTGGAGCCAGATATTGAGTGATTCCAGTTACATGAGTGACATATTGCCATCCTGTGTGTAAAAGAAAAACCACACACCCACTCTACCAGTCCATACTTTAGAAACTTTAACATGCTAACACCTGAAGGTAGGCAATGATGAATTCCTAGTATAAAATGAAGAGATTTTCCAGTACTAGTTCCAAATTAATTTCACTGAGAATGTACCACCATAAAGGCGGTAGGTGAAAGCCAGGTGGTGGTTGCGCCCATAAGCCCAACACTTGGGAGGCAGAAGCAGGTAAATCTCTTGAGTTCTAGGCCAGCCTGGTTTACAGAGTGAGTTTTAGGACAGCCAATGCTACATAGAAAAATCCTGCCTCAGAAAACCAAAGAGAGAGAGAGGGAGGTGTATTTTTTACATCTAACATGAATCAACTATCATCACACAACTTCTTGACCCAAGCAACGTTATTAGTTTTGCTATATTTTACTTCTGCCAGTTACACTACAACTAGAGTCATATTATTATTCTATCAAAGTAAATGTATCAATATGACGTGCAAATTTAGAATGGGGGATCATATACTAGGTGAGTTTTGTTTAGATAGAATGTGCCATTTGTTTTACAAAAGGACAACTCAAGGGCTGGAGAGACAGCTGGTTCAGAGGCTGAGTACTGGCTGTTCTTCCAGAAGACCTTGATTTGATTCTCAGCAATGTAACTGATTCCCAGAGAATCTAATGCTTTCTTCTGGCCTCTCTAGGCAACAGGCAAACAGGAGAAGCACAAACACTCGTATGCATAAAATAATAAAAATGTATGTTAAAAAACTTAAAAGGACAAGAGTTCAATAAAGCATTTACTTACTTTATACTGAAGTCTATGTCTTCGTCCTTTTAGGTGCATCTCTTTAGCATTGGGGTCATTAAAGCTGCATTCACATAATTTACAATGGAAGCGAATGACTTTTCCTTCATCGTTTCGTACCTTGGTGTGGAAAAATAGAACCTCTGATCAATTTGGAAGTAATCTTTGAAACACTGTCTCAGTACTTGCCTTGCCTGGCCTATGTAAACCAGTCTGGCCTTGAACTGACATAGATCTACCTATCTCTGCTTCTTGACTTCCTAGACCCAATTTTTCTAAAAAGGACAGAAACTGAGACTGCAATGAATATCAGCATATACTTTGCCTTTGTAAAGTATCTTTTACTTCAACATCGTCTGAAAGTATTTGGATTTTTTTTTCTTTCTTTTTTTTTTTTTTAGTTTTTCGAGACAGGGTTTCCTCCGTAGAGCAGGCTGGTCACGAACTCAAAAATCCGCCTGCCTCTGCCTCCCAAGTGCTGGGATTAAAGGCGTGCACCAACACTGCCTGGCATATTTGGATTTCTTCTTGAAGCATTTCTTATTAATTCTTTGGCCATTTGTATAAAATATATTCTGATCATATTCCATCTACTATTATTCGTTTTCATCTTTGCCAACTCTCCTCCCCCAAATAAGCTGCTTTTATAATTTCATGTCTTTTTGTTTTGTGATCTACTGGATTCAACAAGGCTACCTGCATGGGCAGATCTATGGATTTATCTACAGGAGCATGGGCAATGTGCTAGTGTCTACATCACTGAAGATAATAACTTCTTACTCCTCCTCTGCAGTCAGCAAACGTCAAAATTGGGTCCAGGAAGTCAAGAAGCAGAGATAGGTAGATCTATGTCAGTTCATGGCCAGTGCAAGGAGTAGGCCCTGGACCACCCATGACTGAATGTTTATTGGTTCCATTTTAAGCTGATTCTGTATGAGTAACCATGCCTCTCTAATATAGTTAGATGCCTTAAATTCACAAAAGTGACTGACACCTGCTTCTTGGAGATGAGAATGATTTTAAAACACAACTTTGATATACAAATTTCTCAAAGCTCAAGACTTCCACGTATATGAAGTCAATTAAGATGCAGGCTTTTTTCCATAATTGAACAATAAAAAAAAAATAAACTGATTCAGATGTTACTATTAAGTTCAAATTGTGCTATTAAAATAATTTGAATCAAATTGTCTAAACTAATCACAATCATTAGAAATAAAGGTGTCTAAGAATATGTTTTAAAAGGTAACCAAATCTTACCTTTATAAGAGATAGCAATTACAAATTACTGTGTACCTTCATAAACAAAGACCTTAATTTATAATGTAATCTCTTGATAGACAGATTATAGAACAGACAATTACCAAAACCACTCAATGAACATGCCACTCAATCAATTTTATCCAATCATCTCAAGTTTGCTGGGCAAATACCAATTTCATAGACATACATTAGTCCGTGGAAATGTATACATGCCTTCCTACAGAATAATACCAAACTGTAGTATTACACTATACTACTATATGATCCTTCTGTTAATAGCAACTATTTATTCAAGCCTCTGGGATATTCCTTTGTTCCTTTACTTATTGTATTTACTTAGCCTGAAAAACAGGAAATGTCCTAATCAGCTTAAGAAACCAAATGAATGGTATAAATTAGAATATCAGCCTTAATTTTATAGGTGACTGAAATCTAAAATATAGCTGGATATTGATTGACATATTTTTCCTTTTGTGTAATTTTGGAGCAGTGATTACTCAGATCAATACCTCTTCAACATAATCATGTCCCACAGGTTGTACATCACTCTGCAAAGCAGCAAGGGATGCAGGTGTGACTGGTTCTGACACTGTATCTTGCTTTACTTCTGGAATCTGCACAGCAGAGGCAGCAGGAGTATTTTTAACACAGTCAATTCCTTTTAAGTCTTCAGTTTTATTTCCTGTTGACTGTAGCTTATTTCCACCTAGAAAAGCAAAACAATAATAGTAATCTTACCATTGTATAAATGTATAAACCCATTAAGGTGAAACTTAGAAGCTATCTTTACTACTTGTAGCTAAATCATATGCAGAATAGGTATCCCATTTTGGTTCTCCTAACATTTAGATTCCAAACTGAACAGAAGGAATTGAAAAGGGATTAAGTATAATCTGTGTTTATAGTGATACTGAACTCTCTAAACTGTGATTAATAATAAATAGTATTTATCTATCCCCACCTCACCTCAGCAGTTTTTTTTTTTTTTTTTTTTCATCTCTGACATGGCATTATCAGGCTGCAGACAAGCCTGATCTGGTACTCACTATGTAGGCCAGGTTGGCCTAAAATTTCTAGCAGTTCTCTATCTTCCAAATGTAGAGTTTATGTGGGGGTGGAGACTGAACCCAGGGCTTGATACATGCTAGGCAAGGATCAATGGAGCTACATATCCAGCCTGTGCTGGCCATAACCACATGTCAGGTTTTCCTCTCTACTACCACATGGAACTTGAGTCATCAGGCTTGGCAATTGTGGTCTTTTACCCACTGTGGTCTTTCCAGCTTGGATTTGTTTTCATTTTAAATTGAAAGTATGAATAACCTCAAATATGGAAAAATAAAACAAACAAAAAACTTCCTACAAATCACTGCTTTCATTTTAACTAATTAAATTAAACACTATTCAAGAGAATAATATACTGTCAATGATCTATTTTTAAACCTAAGTAGGTACAAAAAGAATAAAACAATTATACAAATGTAGAAAATTATCAAATAACAACTTTAGCAAAATTGTATTAAAAAGTATAAGACAGCCGGGCGGTGGTGGCGCACGCCTTTAATCCCAGCACTTGGGAGGCAGAGGCAGGTGGATTTCTGAGTTTGAGGCCAGCCTGGTCTATAGAGTGAGTTCCAGGACAGCCAGTGCTACACAGAGAAACCCTGTCCGAAAAACAAAACAAAAAACAAAAAGTATAAGACAATGTAACTGTGATTGAGCTGCTCATAATTTAAAGGAAGACACAAGCATTTATAATATCCTGTACTAAGTAGGAACTGAATATTGTCAAGAATGAAGCAGAACAGTCAGAAGCCTTTACCTCATTTGGTAGAAGTGACTTCACAAAGGGAATTTCATTTGAACTGTGCTTTGAGAGAAGATTACTGAGAATGAACAGTCAAGATACAAGAGAATAATGCCTAACAGAAAGTAGAGCACGTATAAGCAAGCGTGTAACATGGAATTAAAGACGGTAAGAGGGAAGTACAAGTCAGTTAGGAAGGCTTATATGACATAGTCATAAACAGACTTTATCCTACATATAAAGGACAGGCAATGAGATTTTAAAAGAGAAGGCACACTAACAAGAATACAGAGATTATGTTGAAGAGACTAAATATAGGAAAGGCACTGTATAGATGATAAGGAAATAGCAACAGGGAGAAGGCAACTAAAAAGAAGAAACGTTAGTGAAGCTATCCTTTAAAAAGGGGGGGGGGGATTAGCCATTTTTAACGAGTATTTTGTAGTATTCTTGTAATGGGACACAACAGAAAGGGGATATCTATTACATGATCAGCAAGCAACCAAACTATGATTCTCAAATTTAGGTAGGATTCTGCTTTTGTCAGATTTTTATACTTGCATACCCTAAAATGCATGAAATTTCCTAGGGATGCTGCTGCACACAGAGATGAGACACAGAACCATAATTTCAGGAATAATGCCATTTAACAAAGGTAGAGAATCAGTAAGATACCATGCCAACCCCTCCCCGCCTCAAGGATGAATGGACATCTATGTTAGAAACTAAGATTTATGTATAAGGTATAGCAGTTAATTATGTCAAGTTTAAGTTAAGGCAGTCAATAGGATGAAACTAAAACTGAACAGTGGATCTGGCGGGGGCTAGGTTTTTTTTTTTGTTTGCTTATTTGTTTTGTTATGTTTCTGAGGCAGTTTTTCTCATATTAGCTTATGTTGGCCTGGAACCAAATGCAGGCTGGTCTCAAACTTTCAGCAATCCCTCTGACTCAGCCTCCCAAGTATTGATACTATAGGTATGGGGGCATGCTTGGTTCTAAGTAATTAGGGACCTGGTGAGTCTTGAAATGGGATTCAGGAAAGGGTAGCTGACTGCGTATTTATTGTTTAGGAGGTACAGAAGCAGAGAGAACAGAGGCTGCTTACTAGTATAGTGTTTGCCTGGCATATATGAGGCACACATAAGGGTTCAACAGCCAGCAACACAATGGAGAAGAAAAACCACTCTGACAGGAGGAACACAAAGAATTAATCTTTAGTACTTGCCAACAAAGTTTATTTTGGGTGTAGATGTTTTCTTGGCAGCCATATTGGTAGGCACCGCTGATACTTTAGTGTTGGATGTACTATTAAGAGACGAGTTTCCTGTAGTTGAAAGACCTTTCACTGAAGAAGTTGCAATTGATGACGTGTTCAGAGTACAATTGCTTGCTCCAATACTTGAAGGAGAGGCAGTTGGTTTTGAAGCAGATACAGCTGTTGAAGAAGTAGCTTGGCTAACAACATTTGGTTCCGTTGAAGGAATAGGTTTACCAAGTTTTGTGTGTAATTTAACCACCTACAAAACAAAAAGCACACCTGTCAGGAAACTCAAATGTGTTGTTTTTTAAAAAGTTTGTCTGAGTAAGACTATAAAATGGAAATCAAAACTTAATTTTCTTTGCTATGTTTTTTTTTTTCCGTTATAGACAAAACTCATTTTAACATCTGTGTTTATTGATGAAAGGACTTGTCTATAAGCAAATCAGTCTGTAGTTAATCAAGACAAATGAATTAATCCCAAATTGTATAGCAAGTGGTTTAATTCAATTTAAAGGTCTCTTGTGTTTCTCTTTTAAGCAATGACTATTTGATGTTACCTTGTATGTTAACATTTAAGCAAGGTTTATAATACACTCAAAGTTTTCAAAAATGGAAGTCAATTTTTTTCAAACCCCTGTTGAGAAGTGAAAGTACGTAGAGTAGACATAAGGCTGTGTGTGGGTGGGAGGGGGGACCAAAACACCTACTTTCTGATGCTTAGCACCACGAATGTGGGCAGCATATGCATCTGCTCCTGTACAAGACACATCACAGAGCTCGCAACGTAGCTGATTTTGTGTCCCACGAGTTGAGTTGTTGCTGCTGCTGGTATTTTGAGAGGCTTTCAATGCGGCTTCCTTTTTTTTATGTTTCTGTCCTTCTAAGTGCTCTTTATAAGTCTGTTTTGAACAAAAAGTACAAATTTTCTTTCTATAACATTCTATTCAATTTTCAGACCTCTAACACTCATTTAAAAATGGGATCATAAGCTGACTGGCACATGCCTTTAATCTTAGTACTCAGGAGGCAGAACAGAACTGCATAGAGTTTGAGAACAGCCTGGTCTACATGGTGAGTTCCAGGCCAGCTAGTTACATGGTAAGACCCTGTCTCAAAAAAACAAAAACCAAACCAAACCAAACCAAAACAAAAACCAAACCAAACAGATGCCCAAAACAAAGAATCCGATAAATGTATGGTGCAGACTTCTAATAGAAGTGGTGCTCAGTAGGCTGAGGAAAAGAATCATTGAGTTCAAGGCTGTCCCAGGCTTTGTAATAATATAGTCTCAAAATAAAATAGATAAAATAAAAGGGGAGAGAATGAGGAAAGCATGGATGAGAACTGCTATTTTCAAAGAACTTAAGAACAGGAGAGATTGTATGGATGATCTGTAATTCTCTGCAGTTTATTTACCAATACTTAGCTATTTGGTGCCTAGGATTGAATTCAGGGACTTAAGTATCCAAACATGCATTCTATTATTGAACTATATTTCCAACCTTCTAAGAACACAGTTATTCAATATTCTGTGTGGGGGTGTGTGTGCTGAAGAGTAAGCAGGGCAAGCACAACCTAGGTTTCTGTTTGAGAGGTTAGCCCGGCCTTTCTGTAGGCAAGGTTTTCCTGAGACCATCCAGGGAGTGCCCAGGATCTGACTATCTCTGCTTTCTTAATGAACATTAGTATTCTAAGCTCAGGCAACAGGAGACATTTTTAAAAACATGACTTCTGGGAATCAAATTTATAGAAGTGTAGTGGCTACTGCCTTGTGGGACTGAGCAACTGCTGGATCCTTGGACTTCCATTCAATGCTGCCGACCATTGTTGGGAGCTGATTGTTGGGAGTTGGACTACAGACTATAAGTCATCAATAAATTTCTTTACTACATACAGACTACCATAAGTTCTGTGACTCTAGAGAACCCTGACTAATACAAGAAGTATATTTAGAAAACATTATCAATTGAGCTGTTTTATTTTTTAACCCAATAGCTTTGAATTACAAATGTACTTTCATGAACAGTTAGACTATATGATAAACTGTCTGTAGTTTCAAGAACTCCCAGTGTTATGTTTAACACTGGGCAGAAAATAATAACTTATAATAATCATTATACAAAAGTCTGATTAATCACTCTGAAAGGAAAACTATACCTATATTACTAGGAAGGAAAAAAAAACCTACTGCATGATAGTAGTTCTTAATAAAAGTTATATTTATAAAATTTAATTTTGAAAATATGAATGTACTTTAATACTTAATCTAATTAAATATATTGCTTAAGAATGAATATGAGTACATATATTTTAATACTAAGGTATCAACAATTCAGAAAATACCAAAAACAAAAAACACTGTAGAATTATGTATTAAAAACAAAACTAGGACTGGCGAGATGGCTCAGCAGGTAAGAGCACTGACTGCTCTTCCAAAGGTCTGAGTTCGGATCCCAGCAGCCACATGGTGGCTCACAACCACTGGTAATGAGATCTGATATCCTCTTCTGGTGCAGTGAATTATGCCAGAGGGAGCGGGGCCGGCAGAGGTCCTGAGTCCAATTCCCAGCTCATGGCCATCTATACAGCTACAGTGTACTCATACACATAAAATAAATAAAACAAATCTTTAAAAACAAACAAATAAAAACAAAACAAACACAATAAATTAAAAAGTATATATAAGCCAGGCATAATGGCACATGCCTTTGATCCTAGTACCTGGGAGGAGAGGCAGGCAGATCTCTGTGAGTTTAAGGCCAGCCTATTCTACACAGTGACTTGGTGGTGGAGAGAGAAGATGGGCCAAGCACTATATAGTGAGACCCCGTGTCTATCTATCTGTCTCAAAGGGGTCGGGGCATATACTAGTAGAATAGAGCTGGAAACATAGAAATATGTGAAGAGTCAAATTTGATCTACTCTCCACAGATATGCTTTTTATATGCCAAGCTGCTAAAATCTTTGAAAACAAAGTAGACACATTCATGCCTGATAGCCTCAGAGGGAAGAGGCATCATATCCCTTGGAACTGTAGTTAAGTGAGTCAGCACATAGTGCTGGAAACCCAATCAAAGTCCTTTGTAAGATCAAGTGCTCTTAAACACTGAGCTCTCCCTCTAGCCAATGCTTATGTAAATTTTTATGGAACATTTTTTAAGAGATGGGCTCTTGATTTGCAGTCTAGGCTGATCTTGTGAAATCTTCCTATTTTTGCTATACATGTTGTTGGGATTACAAGTGAGTACCCCCATACTTGACCAAACAGGACTCTCTAATATTCAAAAAAAGGTAAAGTATGGAAAGGGGTGAATAAATTAACAGACCCACGCTTAAAATCCCACATTTTAAGGTATAGCTGGTAGAACCATGACAACAAAAAAATAATAAAAGACTCACATTTGTCATAGGTTGATCTTTTTTAAGGTGAGTAGAGGAAAACAGGGTCTTTCACCAAAGCTGGCCTAAAACTGACTATATAGCCAAGGACAACAAGAAACGTTCTACCTCTCAGTACTGGGATTACAGGTGTGCAGCAACCACCATGTGTGATTCTGTAGTTGTGGGGATGAGTCTAAGGCTCAGAATAGAGGCAGCACTTTACTAACTGACTTGTGTCCCCACTACAGGCCATCTTCCTTACACTTACTTCCAATGTTCCCAGTCCCCTTGTGGACAAAGTTATAGAAGTTACAGTCTATAAAACATGTACAAAATAGACTCATTAGAAACACAACCAAAATTATAGGTTAACTGAAATTTTAAAAATCTTGTAAAGTTTTATATAAAAAGCAAAGGAGGCACCCTAGAAAGGGTGGAGGGCTCAATTTCCTTATTTTTCAAACATTTATAGCCATGTTTACAGTTTTCTTGATTATTGCTTTTGTGTTTCAACACAAACAACTTTCCAAGAAATGTTTAGTGAAATGCAGCCATCTCTCAGTGTCTGCAGTAAATTGTTGACCAAAATCCAAGCATACTCAAGTTCTTTAAATAGCAAAATTATTTGCACATAATCTATTTCACCTGCATACATTAAAATCTATAGATTATTTGCAATACCTGTTGTAAATTCTACTGGACAGTTTTACTGTATAGTTTAGAAAGTAATGGGAAAAAAAGTGTAGGTACTCTACACCAATGCAGTTTTCCACATGCATATTTTTGATCTATGGGTGAGTTGCTGAGTGTAGAATACACAGATGTGAATGTGCTTTGTAGGCACAGGAGTTAGAACATCAACCACTGAGACTCATGGTAAATACACAATAGAAGTACCTGTGGTCCAGCACAGCTGATCTTACAAACATCACAATAATGAATCTGGGGTGGTTTGGGAGGCTGTTTTGGTTTCAGTTGTTTATTTTGGAATGGTGTTTTTTTAGTAAAGGTGGTCCCTGTCCAGGCAGCTGTTGCTGCTGCAGCAGCAGCTGCTGCTGCTGCTTGCTTCTGTTGCTGCTGCTGCTGTTGGTAGTAGGAAGACGCAGCTGAATATACGGCTGCTTCATAACCTGAATAAGATGTACCTTACAAATAAAACGAAACAAAGATTATGTTATATGATTATAAAAGGACAAGTTAAATGTCAATTATAAATTTAAACTCAATAAATGCCAAAAGGTAGATTTACATGTGCATATTTACAATTATGTATGTATCATATCTCATGAAATCTTCCCCCTACAAAACTTACCAGCCTTCTACAACAAGTCATTTAAATATTTACTTGACACATCAGGTGTTGTAAAGATGTATAAGTATAAGAAGTAGCCCTTCACTTAAAAGATGCTAACTGCTCAACTGAAGGAACGTGTGTGGGTTCCAGGACCTATTGATTCTCTGAGCATATTTCACAAAACACTGACTTGAAGAAAAATGTAAAGTAGAAAAAATTCAGAAGCACTTCATAAAGTAAGATTTAGGCTGGAGAGATGGCTCAGCCATTAAAGGTTAAGCTTACAACCTAAAATAAAGTTAAGATTTGACAAATCAAGAGAATAACAGATAAGGAGAATAAGATTTTAAGTCCTAGTGACCAATTTATGGATTGTACAAATGGTAAAAACAAGAAATGAGAACGAAAATTTAGGAGGCAACATAACAAAGTTTAGTTTAAAAAAAAAAAGGGACAAGTTACAAGACCATGGAACAAGAATCAACTGTGTTCTTTCTTCCAAAACATGAAAGTAGCACGGTTATCTGATTTAATATATAGATTCTGTTAATTTGCACTATTGGGATAAACACATTATACTAACAATGAACATACATAAATACTGATATTCAGTAAAGACTTTAAGTTTGAAGTTTAGCTTATATATGAGCAGAAAAAACCTTACCAGTTTCTTAAAATCCAGTGTACTGCCTATTCACCATTCAGACTCCTTTAACTCCTTAAACATATATAATAGGTGGACAAGAAGTAAAGGAAGACCAAGACGACAAAACAGCACAAAACTAAAGAGAACTGGAACTAGAATTTCTACTCAGCACTAGACAGCACAGCAGATCGAACCTCAGTACAGAGAGAGTATGGGGAGTGGGGTAGGTGAAGAGAATGAGTATGAATGTATAGTATTTTGTTCTTAAAAGCTAATCTATTATAATTGAATGACTTCTGAACTACTGATGCAAATACGTCTACACAAAATGAGAAAAGAGATGAATTGGAAGACGAGAGCTAAGATATATCAGTAACCAAAATCCTAAGACTCTCTAAATTGACAAAGTTGACAAAGATAAAGAAATCAGACAACTTTTTTAGAAAAGCCTTTTTAAATTTTTGTTAACTTATCAGATTATAAAACGATAATGAAATTTTAAGATAATAAAAAGTGGTAGAAGAAAATACCGGAAAAAAGAAAAACGCAGACATACTAGTGATAACCTCATGATAAGACAAGAGAATACTTGGTTTTAAGAAAAATTCTGTAGTTCAATGAATTTTATTAGGCAGTCCTATTAATATCACCTTCTACTCATCAAACCAAAACAACAAAAAACTCAAACCAAAACAAAAAAGCATAAACATTGCCTTCAAATATTGAGTCAGAACATCAATTTAAATCTCACTAGAGAGAACCACAGTAAGGCTTATATGATAGCTGAGAGGTTTGCATTTGCTGCTCATGTCTGACCAGCTGAATTCAATCCCTAGAATCATTGGGGGAAGGAGACACCCAGCTTCTAAATGCTGTCCTCTGACTTCCACATGACAAGAGTATAGCTGTGCATGCCTGAGTGCAAGTGCACACACACAGAACCACAACTGGGCCCCAACCAGCTGACCAAAATCAATTTAGCTGGCAGATATGGTGATATCTGCAGAGTCAGCTACTTGGGAAACTGAGGCAGGATAACATTCGAGCCTTGTAGCTCAGATCAGCCTGGCAACATCATTAGAAAGTAAATGAATATAAAAAGATAAGCTAAAAAATAAAACCAGTCAAGTTAGTTTTATGTTACTAGTAACTAAAAACATATTTTTGATATAAAAATCATCTTTTAAAAATCAATATTGGAATCCAAGGCCTTACAGAAATAGCAAAAATGAAACTTAGTTGAGCACAAACACCGTGGGGTGAGTGTGTGTTTAAATCTGAGAGTCCACCATACGGAAGGAGTGTGCCAGACACAGTAAAGTTTCAGAGGATTATTATAAGGCAGGTATTCCTGCCCTTACTCTAACAGACACAAATGTATATACGCAATTAAAACAAATATTTTTTTTTTTAAGTTTACAGCCTGGCGGCGAGCATCTTTCCTCACTGAGCCATCATGCTGGCTCATCAATTTTATTTTTGACTGACACTGTTATTGTTTAATATTCTAACATATAAAATAGTGTGTTAAAGGATACAGTGTGGCATTTAAGGTACAAGCAAGATATCTTCTGATGTTTAATATATATAGCAGGAATATTCTGGTTAATAACAGAGAAAATATTTCAAGATAGTTAGCTGAAAAGTATTTGATTATTTGAACACAAAGGAATGGTGTTTGAAGCAACAGGTATGCATATTAGCCTAATGGATCATTACATAGGGTACACATGATAAAAGGCCACATTTTGTGTGTTTGGGGGGAGATATGTGTATGTCAATGTTAGTGCAAGTGCCTGGAGACCAGATGTGCTGAATTCTTTGGAGCTAGGAACCCCATTTGGGTCCTCTGCAAGAGTAATAAATACTCTAAACCAATGAGCCATCTCTCTAGCTCCCAAGCTGACAACTCCCAGTTGTCCTGTAATATCCACACAGGTACACTGTTTGCCCCTCCCACTAAATACAAATATTTATAGAACAGCATAAAAACATTACGAATGCTTCCCACACTCACTTCAAAATACAATATTATCCAGAGAATAAAAATACTATGAAACACTGAAAGTTTCTAAATGACATGCCCATTTATAAGAAACCATAAAGATCCCTAAGGAAATGGCTGCTTGCTTGAGTCCAGGGAAAGAAATCTTAAAAGTGCATATTCACTAATTTGGGAATGTTAAAAAGACTCAGGAACAAAAGGACTCCATTGGTCAATTTCATGAAAATAATATCCCAAAAAGATATAATGAATTTTAACACACTGTATAATAAAAGGAATCTACAGTACCGAAGTGGAAGGGACTCCTTGGAGTAAATTCCTTAAGGAACAACATGTTAAACAAAAAAAATCTCCAATAGCCACCAAAGAAATTAGACACACATGAATATGACAACCTGTAGCAGGTAGCTAAACAACAGGCCCATAGATTGATTAATTATAAGGAGAAAAGTTATCTTATTAATGGAGATACCCAAGAGGTAATATCTAAACCAGTGATGGTATCATGAATTAGAAATAAAGGCACTATTGTTATATACTCCTGGTGCAACTGAACAGAAAGAACACTCAAAAGTAGTTTTTCTTTATTTAAAAGGCTGGCTGAACCTAAATACAAAGAAACAAAAACTGACACGTCATTGCATGTACACTCCTTTTACCCAAATGTTAAAAAAGAAAGAAAGAAAATATAAATCAATACTGATTTTGATGGTGAATACCTAAAATCTCAGTCAGCACTTAGACATAGACAAGGCAAGAAAGAAGATCACAGTGAATATAAAGCCTGCCTAAGCCGTATTTCTAATTCTATGCTGTCATCAGGAACACTGAGACCATGACTCAAACCAAACCACTCAGATTGTTGGACAATTCAAGAAAGTGGTTACATTAGGAGGAAATAAACTCAGACTCATATTTACTAAGGATTTTATCTGTCTGCCATTCTCACTCATTTTAAGATTTATTATAAAAATTGTAAGACAAAAGAAAATACTAAATTTAATCAGAATTTGTATATCTGATAGTGCCCATGTTTGACTTCCTATTATTAAAATTGTGGCTCACTATGCACATGCCTAGTCTACAGACCGAGTTCCAGGACAGCCAAAGAAACCCAACCAAACAAGTAAAATAGAAAGAAAAGTTGTCATCATTGGAGCTGGGGAGTTGTGGAGTTTATAGCCAAATTTGATAATCTGAGTTCAATCCCTGTGGTCCACATGGTAGAAGGGGAGAGCTAACTCCTGCAAGATATCTTCTGACCTGCACATGCACATGCAAACATACACACACAACTAATAAAAAAAGTTTTAAAGTTGCAATTAATAGTATATAAAGCATTAAAGTATAGTTGGGTAATCTGAGAGTTCTTCACACTGTGGCTATGTAAAAATAATACATATATTCTTAGGAAATACCTTTTGAAGAACTCCAAAGTACCAGATTTCATGATTATATTTTACAAAACATATTCAAGAAGGAAGTCATGACAGAAGATAACACAGGCATTTAGAAGATATCCAATAATATTCTACGTAATAATCCTGGCTACAATTGCAATTAACCAACCAAAGAAGCTGAGAAACTTAACCAGAAGTCCTATTTGAGTAGAGATATCAGTATCTTATATAAAAAGATCTATTGCCTAAATAAGGAAAATCCTAGACCATGTCTTTACTTCAATAAAATGAGTCTCTACGTTTTTTAATCATGTCCCTACCCTTTACTAATTTAGCCAGACTTCTCAAACAACACCTTTTCCTCATTTCAATCTCTTTCCACATGTTGCTACAGTAAGATAGCAACCACATCAAAGTACACAGGCTTTGTAACACACACAGTCTCATCTTGAAATACAATGAGCTCCTCTTCCCAAAACTATTGCCTTGCCTAGTTCCTCTGTGTTCAAGTCAGGGATAGAAATTCTAAGGTCAAAAAAAAAAAAAAAAAAAAAAGGCACCTTTTAAGATTCATGAGCTAGGCTTCTGATACTCAGGATACAAGCAAAGCAGCAAAGCCATAAGAACTAAGACTGTCTATGCCACCTTAGAGCCTCCAAAGAACATTATATGGCATCAAAGAATACAAGCAATACACATAAAGAAGTACAAAGCCCACAAAACCACACATGCAATATTAACTACCTCAGTCAGAAATCAAAAGTCATGGTTATTTAAGACAAGTGTGTCCTAACACTGGATGATATTTTTAAAAAGTTGCCAATATTTTCAGGGGCTATTTCTGATAATAAATATGAAGAAATAGCCTAAGTGTTAACACTGAGTTTTCAAGTTCACTATCAGAAAATAAATAAGCCTGTAGAAGACCATTACCTTTTTTAACTGAAAGACTAGGTCAGAACACATGACTAGCTTTCAATTTCCCCCAAAAGGCAGTATATTCTGCTAAGGGCTTCTACCACCATCACCACTACATTGCTTATAGTATGGATCTTTTGTTAAATTATGTACAAATATTTATATTAACAACAATCAATTAATTCAGTACCTGCTACTTTAAGCAAAATAATTCCAGAGAAAATCAGGACAGTTTCTAATCAATGCTTTGCAATTTGTTTAACCATCTAAACACAGCTTGTCAGTCTTACCAGAATAAGTAACTGCTGTGGTACTGTAAGTAGCACTCTGAGTATAGGATGGTACCACAGTAGCCGCAGCTGCCACTGGTTGTACAGTGGAGGACACAGGATAAATGGAGAAAGTAGTAGTAGCTGGACTTGGTGTGGCTGGTTTTATGGCTGTCACTTGTCGAGCTTGCTGGGCTTGAGTATACTGTGTTGCACCTTGACTATAACCTGCTTTAGGAGCTAAAGCAAGAAAGACATGAGAAAAAGAAAAGGGTAAGTAAAACGCAGAAAATCATTGTAACTATATATTTAAAAAACTAACAACCATAGCTGTCAGAAGTGCTAGCATTTTTTCCTGAACAAACAATGCTACAATTTTTTACTATGAATATGAATAAACATGTAAATTCATCTACTACCTTTCCCCAAATGTTGCTACATTTCTGGCATGACAGTTCATCAGAATTACAACCAGAACAGCAGTATTTTTTATAAATGACTATTTTGGTATAAATGTGGATATGTGTATATTTAAAATCAATCAGTGTACCTGAAATGCTTAATGTTGCAAACAGAACAAAGAGCTAAATTTGCATTTCATTAAATTTACTTAAAATTAAAAATTTCAGTATTTAATCCTGAAACGTACTTGTATACCACCAATTATATTTTGCTGACTTACTTAGTGAATTTAGCTCCAACTCAAAGCTACTACTTATCAAATTCTTATAGCTTGGGTAAAGCTATTCATAAATGGCTACTATTCATGTTTTACTAAATTTGTCTTTGACAACATTCAAAACAAAACATAAAAAAATCTTATGAATCAATTACTAATTACTATTAATCACATGAATGATTTCATTTCTGAGAAATGCTCAAATACCAGACGGTAAAACTTATTTGATGCTCAGTTAAGATATTTTAAAACTTATCTATACTTCATCGAAACAATATACATTAAAATAGCATTTTACAGGAAAAACCCAATATTTAAGAACCAAATGACTAAAAAGTCAATGTCAAAACTTAAAATTAGTCAAGATCTTCTGACTCTTACATAACTCAGCACTCTTAAGCAAAAGAGGAGCCTTGGAATAGACATGAAGCTCACTAAAGATTATTATGTATACAAATTAACAGAAAAGTGATCCTAAAAAGGTCAGCCACTGTAACTCATACCCAGACATACATATACATACATACATACATACATATATATATATATTTTTTTTTCTGAAACAGGGTCTTATTATTACTAGATTGTCCAGTCTAGCCTCAAATTCATGAACTCCAGTTCAGCTTCCCAAGTATGCAGATGCTCATCTTCAAAGTCATTTTCAATCACTTCTTAATATGTAGTATCTCCTGATATGCAAACTCAAAAAACAGGGACCCTGAAGAGATATGGGCAACTACTTCATGTAGAAGTAGATTATGTATAAAGAACAGAGATGGAGGGGGAATATTACTTTCTGCCTATAATAGTAAAACCAGTTTGACTTTTTTTCCCCTAAAACCAAGATTTTTCTAAATTCACCTTCAAAATAAGGTATTGCTCAATTTTAGGGAACCTCAAATCTGTTTTGTACTGAGGATAGTCTTCAACTCCTGATCCTTTTGCTTTTCCCCACTGAATGCTGAGATTACAGACGTGTCACCATGTCTAGTTAATTTGGTATTGTGAATTGAACATAAGGCATCATGCACACAGGGTGAACACTCTCCCAACTGTGCTATATTCCTAGCTCTTCAAAAATTATTTTTGTGTTGTTATTTTGTTCTTAAAACTTTATGGTCAACTTTTCAAGTCTATATAGATAGCAAGTCCATCCTTTAAAGTCTACAAACACGGAGGCTTCCACACAGATAAATAACTTTCTACATCTGAGCTATTACATGCACTGTGTTCAACATTATGGATGTTCAGTCAGTGTTGCTGGCTCAGTACTCTAACCCTAACAGTGGACTGGGTTAAAGGTTTGTGGGGGCTCTTTAACAAACTGCTTTACAAACTGGGGGAGAGAAACCCATTATCAGGGTTGGTAACAGAACCATCTGTCATTACAGATAAATATATGGGTCCATAAAAGTACCCACTGATTACTAGGGCTGTCTGCTACAGCAAGAGAGGAGTCCTATGCTGTAAACCACCAGTGGCATACACTTCCAGAAAAAGGGGTACCAACCTTTCCCCTAATCATCTCTCTTTGTGACTCAATGGCATTATAGTAGTCAAAAAAACAAAGAAACAGATAGAACCATTATAGACAGACCTTGCAGTTTGTCTTCATTAGATTACCACAAATCATACACTCCAATAATTAATAATAAAACTGTTTATGTTCATAAAGCCCACCTGTCTGATAGTAGGTTTCAGCAACAGAAGGCTGAGGCTGGGCAGCAGCAGCTACAGCAGCAGCGGTTGCTGTTGGCTGTTGGTAGTACTGTTTACTATCATAAGCTACAGCAGGGGCTGTGGATCTTACATACGAGTATGAGTCCTAAAGAGAAGAAATGAAACAAAAACATACAAATATGAGTCCTAAAGAAAAGAAATGAAACAAACAAACCAAAAAAGCTTGACTTAAATGTCAGGGAAAAAATTCTTACTGTCTAAAAATATAACAAAAAAAAATAAAATATAGTTATATAGACCTAAACTTTTAATTTTAATTTAATTTTTTAATTAATAACTTTTAAAAATAAAATCAAAAGCACTTCAAGCAGTATGTTTGATTTTAATCAGAACTTCAAAATACTCAAATTACTGAATCAAACAACCCATTTTACCCAAAATCTCACTTTGCCTTTAAATGAATCCTATAGTATTAGAGAAAGAATTTCCATGGGACCAGGCGATATAACATAAATGTATCAGCAAGAGGACCAGAAAATTTGATAAGTTTCAAAAACAAAACATACAATTTATATTTAATTTTCTTATGTCCATGATGGACAAGTAGTGCCCACTTGTATAAACAAAGGACATATATATTCCCTGTGTAGTTTCTTTTTTCCAAAACCTTAGGGTAAAATGAAAGAATTTTATCTATGATTTGTGTAAAACTTTTTTAAAAACGAAACAAACGCATATAAATGTGAATAGTAGGGTAAAACTAGCAAAGGAGAATTAACATATAAAACCCACTGCAAAGAAATTTTCTCCACCACTGCAAGTACATTTAGAAGTACTGGCTTTGACCTTCTATCATACCGAACACGTTAAATGTATATGTTAAGGTTATTGAACTAGACGGTTTTTGTTTTTACCTGGTAGTTCTGTGTAGTAGCTGGGGGTGGGGGTGGTGGTGCTTCTTGTTGTCTCTGGGTGTAACCATAGTCGGTTGCTGTGTGTGCAGTGGGGTAGCCTCCATAAGCAGCAGCTGTTGCAGCAGCTGCAACAGCAACTGGAGCAGGCCTGGCAACTGCAACTGTGGCGGCTGCTGGTGCGTAAGCAGCAGTAACTGTGTGGGCAGCTACTGGAGCCTGATGGACAGTGTAGCTAGCAACTGTAGTTGGATGGGAATAGGCTACACCCGAAGCTGGCTGCTGGCTATAGTGTGAAGAATAAATACAATAATTTAATTTTAAAATCAAGCAGTCACCTTAAAATTATTTATCAATTAAAAGACACAGAAATATGATTTAATTTTTAAAAATCAGAGAATCACCTTAAAACGACCAATTAAACGGCATATTTTAAGTAATATAATCACTGACTATATAAAGCAAAGTATTTGAACTCAATACTTTCTAGTCAATACTGTTATTTGTTATTGTTTTTTAAATTTTCATTCCTTAATCACAATGTATATTCAAATATATTATACTTCAGATCATGAATCACACTGCAAAGCAAGAGTAACAAAGATGAAGCACTAGGAAGGAAAAAACTTGAACCAAATTAGGAATTTAAAAAAGCATTTTTATATATAAAGTTCATTATTTTAAAAAAAAAATCTCAACAAAAAGACCTTATATAACTTATTGTGAAATACAGGATAAATTTTCCTGCTTACACACAGCATTTCATTACACAAGTTCTTTTAAAATTTAATAGAGGATTAAAGGGCTCTAAGGCAGATGCTTTGCAGTCATCCCATTTAAGCCTCAAAAGTCAAAAGCATTTTCCAAAAACAGTAATCAAATGAATTTTCATCTAAAACTTTTATAGGAATGTTACTTCTAAAATGAGAACCTGTTATATAAAATGTAAGTCATACAGATATTATCACAAGATAGCACACTTTAGTTTTCTTTAAAAGTTCTGAGCAACATACTCATCATTTCACTTGCTAAGGCTGTACTACCAAGGTACACATGCCTTCTCAAAAGTAAGGACAGCCAATAGCTGAAATGTTTTGGCTGACAACAAGGTATAGTATGAGCCAACAGTTAAGACTAGCTGGAGGGTGTGAACTGCTGATACAGCACTAGTAAATTACAAGTATGTGATTCATGGGTTGTAAAGTACACCTTATCCTGTATTGATGTATGCATGGCAGCATAGGAAGTAAAGTATTTTGGGCCACCATATTTAACCTGTATTATGGAAAAACACCGATCAACTAAAATTTGACCAAAGGAAATATGAATCTTATAGATAAGGATTTTATTTCATATCAAAATGGAAGAGTCTAGAAAAGGTGATAGCTGCCTTCTAAAAGAAGACACTTACTCCATGCTGCTCCAGAGAACAGAACTAGAACCAACAGATGGAAGTTACAGGGTGCCAGATTGCAGTCCAATATGAAAAAGAAAACAAAAAACAAAAAACAAACAAAAAACTTAGAGTCCAAAGAAAATCAAATTTTAATTGGATGAAGCTCCCATATTTTAATATAAAATTAGCCAACACTTCTACATATATGGCAATTACAGAAAAGGGAAGATAAGCTCACATTTTTACGGTGGGAAATCTGTCTAAAACTAACATTTGATTTCTTATGAATATGGCATTCTTTTTAATTTTATTCATTTATTTGCTTACTCTGCAGTGTTGGGAATTGAAATTAGAGCTTCACACATGCTAGGTGAAGTCTCTACTAATGAGCTATATTCCAAGCCTCAATTTGATAGTTTTGTTTTGTTTTTGTTTTTAAAGATTATGTTGTGTGTATGTGGAGGCTTGTCTTGTGCACATGTGGAAGTCAGAGGGATTTTTGTGGAGTTGGTTCTCTTTAGCCTTTATGTGGATTCAAGGTCTCTGACTCGGGTCATCTGAAATTTTATCTTCCTGATGGCTCACGATGGATACTCTTTAGAGAACAGACTCCCGTAAGCTGTGCCCTGATTTCCACATGCATGCTGTGGCTCATGGTGCTCCCTCCCCACCAGAAAAAAACAAAAATGTGTATGTGTTTGTGAGTGTGTGTGTGTGAGAGAAAAAATATTAATGTATCTCAGATGGTACAGTGTCTGCCTATCTAATGGACTATAAACCCAGGCTCAGTACTCAGTATCCCATAAAACTGGTGTAGAGATATAACTGTAATCCAAATACTTGAGAACTGAAGGCAGGAATTAGATATTCAAGGTCACTCTTTGTTACATAAGAATTAATTCCAAAAACTAAAAAAAAAAAAAATACACCAAGTCTATTAAACTTGTATTAAACATTTAACTACTAAGATTTGATTACACATTACACACACACACACACACACACACACACACACACTACACAGTCTAAAGAGGAATTGGTTATTTTTAAATTCAGATATAGCCTTGGATTTTCATGTAGTTACACTTTGGTATCTGTAGGAGGCTGGCTCCAGGTCAAAATAATATGATTAATAATAACAACCCAATAACACTCAATTTCTTGCATAAAAGGGCGCAGCTCTCAAGAGCTAGGAATGTAGCTCAGTGGTATAGCCTCTTGTCTGGTACATGCAAAGGCTCTTGGTAGAATCCTTAACAAAACAAAAACATGTTTCTAAAATGGAATAGCATGTGCATATAATTTAAACATCACATCCTATACTGTAAACCTGATGTTCCTATTATTTATATTAATGAAAATGACATGTAAATAACTATAGTTTAGGAAATAACAGATGACAACAAAAACACCTATAATGCTCATTAGTACAAACACAATCATCCAGTCTTTATTCATAATGCAGAGCCTGCACATTCATAGTCAACTGTAATTACCCACATTTCTTGGTACCAAATGTTGTTATATAGGACAAAAGTAGGTGGGAATGGGGAGGAAACAAGTCAACTAGCTAGGGTAGGCAACTTGACTTATTACTACCTGATCCTAACCCTTAGGAATTCATGAGACTCAGAGAAGATGACAATATGCTTGTTTATATCTCCTGTCTCAGTGAAATTATTCATATTTTTGTACTCTTCCAAGTGTCTCAGTCTGAATAATAAATTCAAGTAATTTCCCAAGTACTCTATAAAAATGACGCCAGGGTAGTAAGCAATTTATCTATCTATCTATCTATCTATCTATCTATCTATCTATCTATCTATCTATCT
>JADRCD010205231.1:0-15548 GCA_019843815.1 Montemys delectorum | reverse complement strand
TCTATCTATCTATCTATCTATCTATCTATCTATCTATCTATCTATCTTTTCCAGGGCTTCCTAACCCAGTTCAGTTTCACATATTCAGGCCCCCATAACTCATTATCTGGACTGAAACTGTAACTTCTTTTTGTTGCTGTTTTGAGGCAGGTTCCTACATCCCAGACTGACCTTGAACTTACTATGTAGCTAGGGATGACCCTGAACCCCTCATTCTCTTGCTTCAGTCTTTGGCGTGCTGTGGAACCCAACTCCAGTTTTTCCCAAAGTACAAGCAGTCTACCAACTGAGCTACATCATTAGCTCCTGGAACTATCAAATGCATTATGTAGTCCCAATTCTGAGGGAAGCTGAGCTGATTTTTGTTCTGTCCATTATATTATTGTAATAATACCTTAAATATCAGAAAATTCTCTTTCAATTTCAAACACTCTTCCCTAATATGTTACAATACAGATACCAAACTAGCTTATACTAGTCCAATCAAATACAGAGGCCAATAAATTTACTTTAAAAAAATTCAGGTCATTGGTCCCACCCCCGCGCCTGCTACCTCACGAGACTTCGCGAGCTCCTCCCTCTTTCCTTTCTGCCACCGCTATGCCATCCAGACTGAGGAAGACCCAGAAACTCCGGGGCCACGTGAGCCACGGCCACGGCCGCATCAGTAAGCACCGTGAGCACCCAGGAGGCCGCGGGAATGCTGGAGGCATGCATCACCACAGGATCAACTTTGACAAATATCATCCAGGCTACTTTGGGAACGTTGGTATGAGGCATTACCATTTGAAGAGGAACCAGAGCTTTTGCCCAACTGTCAACCTGGATAAATTGTGGACGTTGGTCAGCGAGCAGACACTTGTCAATGCAGCAAAAAACAAGACTGGAATGCTCCCATCATTGATGTTGTTCGATCGGGCTACTACAGAGTTCTGGGCAAGGGAAAGCTCTCTAAACAACCTGTCATCATGAAGGCCAAATTCTTCAGCAGAAGAGCTGAAGAGACGATTAAGGGTGTTGGAGGTGCCTGTGTTCTGGTGGCCGAGGTTGATTAAATGCTAACATTTTAAAAAAAAAAAAAAAAAAAAAAAAAATTCAGGTCAAAGACCAGGGGCAAAGCCCAGTGTGAGAGAGGCCCTGATTTTGACCCCTAAGCATTAGGAATTTGATTGAAGGAGGGTTAGGTTAAGTCAACACCAAGTTCAAAATAACAAGTTAAATCAAGAGGATCTACCTATTTTATAGTAGTAAAATAAAAGGTGTCATCTCCCTGCATACAATGTTAAATTTAACTGACTTCCATCTGTAGAGACAAGAGGTTTTGAGTAATTATTTCTTGTAAATAGTAAACAGAATTTTGTCACCTTTAGTTGGTTTTAAATGGAGGGAAACTAAATAGAATATCAAATTATTTTCTTGTTCTATAGGATAAAAAGTAGGTGAGAACAGAGTTGAAACAAATCAACTAAGTAGGCAAATTGATTTATACTTCATGATCTTAACACTTAAAAATGCACGTGACTCAGGGAAGAAGACTACATGCTCATGTATACCTCCTGTCTCAGTAAAATTATTCTTATTATTTCTGTACTCTGGGTATGTAAGTTGGGTATGGTGGATCATGCTTTTAACCCAGCCCACAGGAGGTAGTAGCAAGCAGATCTCTGTGGGTTTGAGACCAGCCTGGTCTACAAAGAAGTTCTAGGACAGCCAGGGCCACACAAAGAGACCTTGTCAACACTGCCCTCCAAAAACAAGCAAACAAAATCCTCAAACATTAATAAAATTAAGTACGAATATTAATAAGAGTAAGTACAAAAGGGGCTGGAGAGATGGCTCAGTAGTGAAGAGAGCACTTGTTGCTCGCTCTTCCAGAGGATCAAGGTTTGATGGCTTACAACTTATCTGTAAAATCAGGAGAGCTCTTCTGGCCTTGGAGGGCACTGGGTAGATAAGTGGTACTCAGATACGAGCAAAACACCCAAATATATTGAATTTAAAAAAAGAAAAGAAAAGAAACACTTCAAGAGTTACAGACATAAAAGAGACTACTTTCCTCTACTTAAAACATGGGAAAGAAACTAGGCAAGGTAGTGTACACCTGTAAAGTCAGTGTTTGGGAGGTGGAAGCTGGAGGACAAGCAACTCAAAGTTATTCTCAGTGATGTACAAGTTCTAGATGCCCTTGACTACATGAGATCCTGCCCAAAAAGATTTCAAAAAGGAAAATAAGAAAGTACCTAGAGCATTATTAATGTTAAACTGTAAAATTTCTCCACATTCTTGGATTTACTCTGGATAATAACGAACACTTTCTTTACCTGCTTATCAAAAAGTAAGCTAGAAACCTTGAAATAGTTCTTTAAAGTGAGCATGGTGGTGGTACACGCTTTAAATCCCCAGCACTTAGGAGGCAGAGGCAGGAGGACCTTTGCTCTGGTCTACACAGAGACCCAAGTCAGACAAGGATATATAGAGAGGCTATATATAAATAAATAAATAAGATTTTTCAGGCAGCCTTGCTGCTTTCTTCATTAAAATAATTTAAGAGGGGATGACAATTCATTATCAGGTATTTAAAGAAAGCAGATTCTCAACTGCAAAACAGGTCTGACAGTACAGGAAATAAATATCCCCAAATAACACAAGTTTTAAAACCTCTAATTTGGGTCATAAAAGAATTTTACAGAAGATAAGCTTACAAAATAACACATAAGATAAAGAGGAATATTCATAAAATGAAGATTAAAATGTGAAGGAAAAAGAAATCCAATATCTAAGTAGAAAAAATTCTACAAAAAGAAAAAAAAGTGAATGAAATTAAGAAAAATTTCCACTACTAAAGGCAAACATGTTATTTTCAAATTCAATCACCCAACCTACTACAAAAAAAACAAAGAACCAAATTTGGAAACACTTTCCAATTTTTAAACAAAAATTAGCCCAATTTTCCAGAGAGGAAAATAATAGTATAGTTTACAATCAATATTCAGATACTAGTGGGCCATAGACAATATGGTAATGTCTTCAAAATTCAAGGGAAGATGGTTTATTCTACAGAATTCTATGCCCAGCTTAACTATGGAGAATAAGTACTTTTAAAAGACATTTGAGGCTAACTTTTCCCATTATATACCTTTTCATAGAGAGCTTCAAGAAATGTACTCGGACTAAACAAAAAGTAAAACAAGCTAGCAGATTTTGCAAACATGGAGAAAGATGAAAGCCCAGATCAACAGCTATGCAGCAGGCCAGAGACCAGGGTAAGATCAATGGTTTAGAATCAAACAAATTACAAAAACTCTAACAGAAAAGATGCTCAGGAAGACAAAAACCAGAAATATTAAGATACAATCACTAGGCCTGGTGACACATGCCTATAATCACAGTACTAAAGAGGTAGAGGCAAGATAACTGGTTCAAATTCATCCTTGACTACATAGCTTAAGACCCCTGTCATAAACAAATGACAACCACAGCAATCAAATGACAATGAAGAGAGGATCCTATGAGAAGATCTTACAGTTGGACAGGAAGTACAACTGAAAAAAATCCATCTTAACTTTAGACTGGGTCAATTTTCCATTAAGTGATACAAGATTATAAATGGTCTTTAGTAGGATTTAAAATTAAGCATGGTATCTGGCTCTATCGTAGCTACTTCTCACAGTTAGAATAAGACAAGTTTTTGTTTTTGTTAAGTTTTAGTATCTACCTAAATTACAGAAGACAATTAAGAACTAAAATCACAAAAGGTTCAAGATTTTTTTTTTTTGGGAGACAGGATTTTTTCTGTAGACCAGGTTGGCCTCCAACTCATGATCCCCCTGCCTCTGTCTCCTCAAGCAAATTTTACTGACATGTTTTAAGAGTCTTAGAGAGGGGTTGGAGAGATGGCTCAGTGGTTAAGAGTACTGACTGGTCTTCCAGAGGTCCTGAGTTCAAATCCTAGCAACCACATGGTGGCTCACAACCATCTGTAATGACATCTGATGCCCTCTTCTGGTGTGTGGGAAGACAGCTACAGTGTACTTATATATAATAAATAATTTTTTTAAAAAAAGTAAAATAAAAAAGTCTTAGAGAATGAGATATTGCCTTCAAGGGAAACAGAACTGTAGTACACTGTCTAAACAGTCTACCACTGAATTTAGGAGAAAAAGAAAAGTACATACGATGTCTAAAAGTACGAGTGCAGGAGATAAAAGTAAATGCATAAAGTTGATTAGGATAAGCTGGGCAGTGGTGGCGCACACCTTTGATCCCAGCACTCGAGAGACAGAGGCAGGCGGATTTCTGAGTTCGAGGCCAGTCTGGTCTACAGAGTGAGTACCAGGACAGCCAGGGCTACACAGAGAAACTCTGTCTCAAAAAACAAAAAGTTGATTAGGAGAAATTTACATATAACAGATATTTAGTAATATAAAATTAAATGATACCAAAATCAAGTAGAACACACTGAGATTTTCGGCCTCCAGGAAGTGAAAAAGTTTTTAACTTTTTTAGAAATTATTTTTTCATATGTATGAATGTTTTACTACAGTTCTATCTGTGTATCACCTTCATGCCTGATGTTCGTGGAAGCCAGATGAGGGCATCAGACCTCTAGGACTAGAGCCATCTCCCCAGGCCCCTTTAGTGTTTTCTTTTTGAGACAATGTTTCACTATATATTCCAAATTAGCTTTGAGGTTGTGATCCTCTTGCCTCAGCAGGCAGCAGCCAAAATATACAGTAGTACCAAAGGACTAAAATAGTTAAGAATAAACGTAAGGCCAGGGAGATGGCTTAGCTGACTATAGTGACTGCCAGGCAAGCTAGAAGATCTGTGCTCAACATTCTAGAATTTATATAAAAATCTAGGTTCAGTTACATAAGCCTGTATCACAGCACCAGATACGCAGAGACAGGCAGACCTCTGGGGCCTGCTTGGTTATTGCTGAACACCAGATTCAGTGAGAGACTCTATCTTAAAAAGTAAATTGGGTAGTAACTGAGAAAGACCAGGTGTCAACCTCAGTCTGATTCCACACTCTCTACATGTTTGCCCCCCAATTACACCCTGCCCAATCTCTTCATGTACACACAAAGAACAAAATTGGGCTGTTGAGGTGGTTTAGCAGGTTAAGTCATGTGCCTCAAACCAGCTCAATCCACACAGAGGAGAAAATTGACTTCTACAAGTTGTTCTCTGACCTCCAAAACATGCTGTTGCCCATGCATGCACACATACAAAAAAAAATAAATGCTGCTGGGGAGTGGTGGCGCACGTCTTTAATCCCAGCACTTGGAAGGCAGAGATAGGCAGAGTTCTGAGTTCGAGGCCAGCCTGGTCTACAGAGTGAGTTCCAGGACAGCCAGGGCTACAGAGAAACCCTGTTTCAAAAAAACAAAAACAAAAAAACAAAAAAAATTAAAACAACAGCAACAACAAAACCAACCCCCAAACCAGAGGAAGATGGGTACGGCCCTGCACTCTGCAATCCTCAGTACCTCAGTGGCTGAAGAAGGACTGCCACAAATTCAAGGTCTGTATGAGTTCAAAGATGGTCTTGGGAGTGGTATCATTAAGATACTGTCTCAAAAAAACAAAAAATGGCCAGTGAACGTTTAAAGGAATCAAGCACAACTTTCAAAACTGCAATACATAAAAACTGCAATTAGAAATCCAGGTTCACATAACTGACTACCCATAGTTGGCTAAAAAATTAGTGAAATGGAAAATACCTACAATTACCCAGAACATATTAAAACAAAGAAATAAACGAAAAAAACACTAACAGTAAAAAATCCTGGAGGACAGAACAAAAGAATGAAGAGTATTTGTTATTGTAATAAAACAATGTTCAGATTTAGAAGCCCTAACAATCCCCAGGCAGAAGTAAACACAACAGAATTCACATCAACATACCTTAAAGAAAGACATTAAGCATCAAAGGCAACGAGCAGCTCTCTAAGGCACAGGAAGAACTGTATAACAAGAGACTGAAAACTACAGAACCCTGAAGAAGGCCAATTTAAATAAATCACCATATAAGAAAATAATTGTGCCCAGCAACAACAATATGGGCTATACAACAGCCCAAAAAGCTGTTATCTGAAGTCCTTTAAACTACTATAAATAACCAAATAGCTCAAAAAAGAAACAAAGTATTAGTTATACTAAAAGCTGTTGGGTAATATAAAGTGCTTTATAACTGGATGCATCAAAAACCACTTTTCAAACACTGACATTTCTTCAGGGAATGAGGACTATTCACACAGATGAAAAAAAGAAAAACAGCCTCTTTAAGGGAGAGAGATGGCTCAGTGGGTAAAGGCCCTTGCACTTGAGTCTGATGACTTGAATTCAATTCCCAGGTCCTACATGATGGAAGGAGAGTTTGGTCTTGTTTCTCTGGCTCGACAAATGTCTCAGATGTCTGTAATTCATCCTTTTTGTTATTAAGTCACTCAAAACATGTTCACATGCCAGGCACCACATTTTCTCTGTTTTTATATATATTTTGCTCTAGCAGTGAATCACCAGACATGAGGATAACCAGATCTACCCTTCTAAACCTTATTCCTTTCCTGACCCCATTTGCAAACACCTAAGGAATAATGGCTAATACCAATAAGAACTGTGAATTACTTCGCAAGTAATACTGAATCGTCAAAAATAAATAAATAAATAAATAAATAAATAAATAAAAATTAGAGCGTGTAGAAGCCTCCTAGGATAATATTCTGTTTAAAGTGAGGGTTATGCAAGTGTGCTTATTTTGAGAGATTGCCAAACTATCACATATGTACAGTTTTCTTTTACATATACAATGTTTCAATAGTTTTTTTTTGTCTTGTTTCTGTGTAAGTTCTTGGAGACAATGTTTTTCTATGTAGCCCTGGCTGTCCCGGAACTCAGAGATCCACCTGCCTCTGCTACCTGTGTACTGGGATTAAAGGCATGCACCACCATCTAAAAGTATTCTTAAAGGTTTATTTTTTTAAGATTTATATTTAAAAAGATTTTATATGCATGGATATTGCCTCAGGAGGCTAGAAGAGAGTACTGGATCCCCAGGAACTAGAGTTTGGGATCATTCTAAGCCACTATGTGAGTTCTAGGAACCGAACTCAGGTCCTTTTGCAAGAGCAGCAAATATATATTAATTACACATACCCACACACTCAGTTATGTGACCTTAGGAAGCCAGAATACCATGTTAGATCTCCTGGAGGTGGACTTAAAGGCAGCTGTGAGTCAGCTGATAGGGGTGCTGAGAACTGAACTGTGGTGTTTCAACTGCTGAGTAATCTCTGTAGACTTCCATGAAAATGTTTTAAAAGTCAGGTATGATGGATCACACCAAGCTGAGGCAGCAGGATTATCTTAAGTTTGAAGGTAGCTGGACTAGACGATGAATTCCAGTCCAGCCTAGGCCACAGAATAAAACTGTTTCCAAATAGAAAATACTTTAAGTCTTATCTTCCAATTTCCTGAAAAATCAAGAATGGTTGCTGAAAGATAGCTCAGCCATTAATAGCAACTGATGCTCTTCAAGAAGATCCAGGTTTGGTTTTCTACACTCACATCATACAACTCATGACTACCTATAACTCCAGTTCCAGAGGATCCATCTGCTCTCCATGGGCACCTGCTCACAGTCTCTCATACTTTTATTCTCTGCGCTCCTGCACATCAGTGGATGTGTGCATATACTCTCTAAGTCTTAAAAAGTTAATGAGTGTGACCACAGCACAGCTATTTGTATGAAGCTATATGGGTCTTTATCTTTGAGCACAAGTGTAAAACTCTGAGAGCACAGACTTCAAAAATCAAGTACCAGTATCAAGTGATTTACCCTTTCAAATGCCTTTACAGAATATTAAAAAAAAAACAAAAAAACAAAAAACAAAAGCACAATGTTTATTTTATTAATTTGATCTCTATGCATTAGGAACTACATTTCACAGGGCTTTATCAAACATGAAAAGATGCCACACTTGAAAAATGATCTTAATCTTGGGCCCTAACAGAATGATGCCATGAACAATTTATGGATAAGGACAGTGTTGACCCTTCAATCTTTACTAAGTAGATTAAAAATGTAAGTAATTCTAACACTGCCAATTACTGCATTTCTAAGCCCAAGGACTCATTTATTTCATCCTCTATCATTTCTTAGTAATAATGTAGCCATGATACAATCTAACTCAGCTATATAAACATGGCTCTATCTCTAAACTCTTTAATCTAATGATCTATCCATCCTCTTATTTTATTTTCCCAAGTCCTTCTTAATCATTTCTTACAAGATGTCCTAACTACTTTTAGGATAATCAGTGCTTCAATACAATCACAAAGATCCCTCTATCAAGGTACTTTGGGATTTTCAGAAATTCCAAGTCTAGAATTATACTAGAGTTAATTTAACAGTTCTGATTTTTAAAATTTTTCATTAACATAACCTCTTTCTTATAACTATTCTTTTGTACATTCTTCTTAATGAGCCTTGCAGCTTTCATTAGTTTTATTTCTATTCAGTAGGTTTACAGCTATATATAAACATGGGCAGTGTTGTAGATATAGAGTTGTGGAGCACTGGTTTACATAAACAGTAGTTATTTGCAATTTAATAACTTAATAAAACATTGCTGTAACAAGAATGTGAATTTGTTTTGTTTAATCCAAACAAAATCTCCCTTTGTAGATCAGGTTGACCTTGAATTTACTCAAGCTGGCTCTAGTACTATGAGTACACTGTAGCTGTCTCTAGACACACCAGAAGAGGGCATCAGATCTCATTACAGATAGCCATGAGCCACCATGTGGTTGCTGGGATTTAAACTCAGGACCTCTGGAAGAGCAGTCAGTGCTCTTAACCACTGCCATCTCTCCAGCCCAAGAAGTTCATTTTTGTATGATTTAGCTACAGAAAATTTACTGAACTTACTTTCTGTATTTGATGAACTGAATAATCATACCATCTGTAAAAAAATGTTTTCTTCCCTACTGAATTGAAACTGAGACCTACCACTAATACTAACACCTATTTTATAGTAATCATCTGGCAGACATAAATTGGGAATCTATAAATTAAATCTATAAATTAATAATCTACAGCATTGGTAGGCATACTTTCTAAAAACCATGTTCTAGGCTAGAAGTATTGTATTTAATTGTCACCTAAAGAAGAGGTGGATAAAGAAATAAAATCTTAGAAAAGTTAGTGACTTGGCCAATAGACTAAAGAAACAGAGCTTAGATTCAAATTTAAGTTTAACTAGTTCCCAATTCAAATCTTCTTGAGACAATGTGCTACCATAAAGGCGATGCAAAGCATACCAACCCATACACTTCAACATTCTATACATGGTTATTCTGGCTTACTCGAGAACTCCCTTCCCCATCATACACTCTAGGCCTCGGACATCCTATGCAAATACTTACCCAGTTATACCCAAGTCCTTTCAACCCACTCCCAAGGCTATTAGTAAAATATATAGGAAATTGCAGAAGTCTAATAGCAACTATCTTTTTCTTGGGAGATGGAGGTGTCAGGTGGCAACTTTACTATTTCAAACTCATATATGTACCCCAGGATCTCAGCAATGGGAAAACTAATATAAGAAAAAAATTGACAGCCAGTAAAGTTCTATCTTCCTAATTGGTTTCAAAACTCATTCACCTGGGTTTTCTTTCTTTACTTTTAAGACAGTGTTATCAACTCTATACATTTAAGTACAAAGTATAAGAGAAAAAGTAAAACTCTAAAGTCACTGGCTAATCAGTCCATGCAAGGTGATCATTTGCCTGCCCAAATTATTTTAGTGATCTAAGATACTTAGAAATACACTTCCCAGGGGCTGGCGAGATGGCTTCCTTCTGAAGGTCCTGAGTTCAAATCCCAGCAACCACATGGTGGCTCACAACCACCTGTAATGAGATCTGACACCCTCTTCTGGTGCGTCTGAAGACAGCTACAGTGAATTATACCAGAGTGAGCGGGGCTGGAGCGAGCGGGGCCAGCAGAGGTCCTTAGTTCAATTCCTAGCAGCCACACACATGACGGCTCACAGCCATCCGTACAGCTACAGTGTATACATACACATAAAGTAAAATAAATCTTAAAAAAAAAAAAAGATCTTAAAAAAAAAAAAAGAAAGAACGAAATACATTTCCCAAAGACATGTCAAACTCATTAGATGAGCTGCTTTCTTTTAAGTAGAGATTCTTAAATGCTCACCACATATGATGACTCATGGCTAGGATGTTAAGACTTGGAGGCTGAGGCGGAAGATCTCTGAGAGTCTTAAGAATAAGGGGAGTAATTATTTTGCACATTTATACAATCTTCATTCTTTGGATTCAATAAATATTGATAAGAATGGTAAAAATGTTTCCAAATGACTATTTAAATAGCAACTTTATTGAAGGTAGAGTAACATTCAGACATCAATGATACCAAGTTACAGCAAGGAAAATAAAACTAGTTTAAGTACCAGCTAAAGATTTAAGTTATCCAGAGAACAAATATTTGATCAAATATGAAAATTTACAAGAAATGTTTGAGGTTTTTCTCAAGAATAAGTAAAGAGAAAATGGCTGCTTGAAACACTAAAAGGTGACACCCTCTTTTGGTGCATCTGAAGTGTACTTATTTATAATAATAAATATTTAAAAAAACCAAAAAAAAAAAAAAAACCCCACTAAAAGGTTATATTTCTGCTCACTGGAGAATATAAATGACCTTTTTATTACATATTTGTGTATACCATAAAACCCCTTTCAAAGCTCAAGTACTGCTGGAAGTGATAGAACATGCCTTTAATCCCAGCACTCAGGGGGCAGAAGCAGGCATTTCTTTGTGATTTCCAGGCCAGACAGGGCAACATGATGAGATCTTGTCTCAAAAAAAAAAAAAAAAAAAAAGTGGGGCACACCTTTGATCCCAGCACTTGGGAGGCAGAGGCAGGTGGATTTCTGAGTTCGAGGCCAGCCTGGTCTATAGAGTGAGCTCCAGGACAGCCAGGGCTATATAGAGAAACCCTGTCTTGAAAAACAAAACAAAACAAAAAACAACAACAACAACAACAAAATCCCTTGAGTACTATGAGAAACTCACTATCAATAAGAGGATGAAAGTAAGTCTGTTATAAAAACATCAGAACTTGCCTGCCCCCCCATCAAAAATTACCTTAGAGCCAGCAAGATAGATCAGTAAGTAAGAGCACTTGCCCTACAAGCCAGATGACTCTGGTGGAGAGAGAGAATTGGATTTCTGAAGAGCTGCAACCTCATCTCCACAGGTGTGATGGACACATATGGGAAACAGTGTACAATAATAAAAGTAATTATGCTAAACTGAGTGTGGCTCTAATAGAAGCTGGGAGATCAGTAATTTCAGGTTATTTTTGGCTACAGAGTGAGCTCAAGGTTTCCCTGAGACTCATGAGACCCCAACACAAAAAATGAATAAAAATAAAAGGGAACCTGCTTGGTATGAAGGTAATGCCTAAAAGCCCAACACCTAGAAGGTGGAAACAAAAAGACCTACAGCTCGAGGCAGAATGTGAGGCTAACATAGTCTACATGTTATCTTTGTTTTGAGTGTGTCTTCCCTAAGTTTTTCCTTTTCTTTTCTTTTTTAAAAAGTATACCTTCTCAGCACATGAGCTCTCCAACTAAACTCACTTTTGCCATGAAGCCATCTTGGTTATCATTTCCAGGGGAGAACTAATCTTAAAAACCAAAAACCAAAAAAACCAAAAACAAAAAAACCAAATGGCATCCTAAGTTTACCTTGTCCTTAAAAAGTATACAAAACAGGAAAACAAAAAGTGGGGCTTTGCAGCACAAGGATTGAAATAACCACTCAATACAGGAATGTTTAGTATGAGATATCACAAATGAAGATAATCTATTTGGAACTTGTTTACAACATATACTAATTCTTTAGTATATCATTACAAATACCAAAGATACGGCTAGTGGTAGAGCAACTGCCAAAAAGCATGAAGAATTAGCATTCCATTTCCAGCATGGAGTAAAGGTGAATCTAAGGTAAATTTAGTCAAATATATTGTATATTGTTATGGCTAGGAAGCTGAGAACTAGAATTGAGATTTTGGATGTTTACTCTGAGTTATTGGTAGTCAATGACCACAAAGCAACTTATTCATATGTAAAAGACTTAAAACACTTCCCCATGTTTGAGATCTTTCAAATTAAGGAACAGATACATAATATATACATGCAAACTAAGGTTTTCCACCTCTTAAAGTTCTATTATAACTATTTCTACCTAGAATCAACAACATTGTTAGTATTAATGTTATTTATTCATCTTCCTCAAATATTAGCATTATTGCACATGAATTCTTGAGTTTAAACACCAGTGATTTTCATCTATGCCTCTGTAAAAAGACAGTGTCTTAATAATTACTTCTGGTGATACATGCAGTTAACATCAAGACTAGCCTTTTTTTTTTTTTTTTTTTTAAGATTTATTTTATTTATATGAGTTCACTGTAGCTATCTTCAGACACACCAGAAGAGGGCTTTGGATCCTATTACAGATGGTTGTGAGCCATGATGTGCTTGCTGGGAATTGAACTCAGGACCTCTAGGAAGAGGAGGTCAGTGTTCTTAACCACTGAGCCATCTCTCCAGCCCCAAGACTAGTCTTTTAAAACATACATTAGAAATCAATTCAGTAACCAGGATTTATCAAGCTTACTTAAGCTAGTATTCAACATTCTCACAATACTGATTGGATTGAAATAATTTTAAAATCTATAGGCCTGCATTTTGGAAAGAAAAAACTTAAAAAAACTGCAAAACTCCTGCTCCTAATTTTCAGTACCTGAACATTTAAAATGCAAATCTGTCATCCAGTGAATACCAAGAAAACTGAAAAATATTGAACAAAATGAACAGAAAAATGTAATGGTTAAACACTGCATTTCTAGAACACATGTTACTCATTAGCAATAGATTTATGGGCACAGAGGCCATTTCTCAGAAAAAAGAAATTATTTAGTTTGACTATGTTTTCTCCCTTCACAAAACTTTGCTTGTTTAGCATCTAAGTCTGTAAAACAAATGACACGTTAATATCTGAAATGTCCCACAGTTTCACTCTGATGATATGATTCTAGTCATTTTTCTCAGCACTGGCCTCAAGAGACTTTAAAAAAAAGATGGGGATATTTCATCTATTTTGATTGACAGATATTTTTCCATTATCAGTAATGTGTAAAACAGTACCTCTTGTAGTAAATTATATCATAGGATTCCATAAAATAAAGTAACTTTTTTTCCTTTAGAATATTCAGCCCCCAAATACTAGCCAGTATCCCATTTTACAGAGGAAACTCAAAAAATATGTCCCAAATGTCATAAAAATCATGAGGATACTGCGATTAAAATTTGTTTTCCAATGAGCCTCTTTTAAATACACGACTCGCCTAAGGTAAATGAGATGGTAAAAAAGCTATCTGAATTCAACCATGATGATTCTAAATACGCTAAGGTATGCGATATAATGCATACATAAAGCTGTATGCTTATTGCATGAACCAAGAGACTGTCTCACTCTGATTCATAACAGTTCAATAAATACACGATTTTGCCTCTTCTTTTTGCCATAAGATGTATAAGGACTTCCAGCTACTTTAGTAATGACAGCTATCTGAAGGTAGAGGATTCATTCCAGGCATTACAACGACTCAGTATACAGCCACTGGCATTTTATTTTCCCCAGGGGAAAAAGACCCCAAAGGAGAATCACCGGTCCACCTGGAACCGTCCTCAATGGCTACAAAGACGATACTCGCATCATCTGCACTAGGAACTTCGCACATCTTTTTCAGTCCAATAGCTTAACAATTCACAGGTGGTTGGCATATTAACATCTCTCGGAGCAAGAAAACCAAAGGGAATGGGATGGATGCAATGACGCTGGGAAACTGGCAGTTAATTTGAGGGGCTGGGGGGGCGGGGGTGTCGGGGACCCAAGGCCAAGGGAAGGTAGCGACAAAGACGTGTTGTTGTTAACTGGGCTCCGGGGGCGTCGCGGTAGAGGCCGCTGACTCCGCACTCGGTGCGAGGCCCCTTCGCTCACTCTCTCCATTCCCCGAGCCAAAGGAAGATAAGAGGTGGGGGCTGTCAGGGTGGAGGCAGGGACCGGGAAGACGAGGGGCCGCAGCGGGCGGCTCGGCTCCGCTCCAAGGCCGCGGGAGGCCATTTTACCTCCGGGGCCGTCGAAGGCCCGAGCGGCCCTCCACGTCCCCACCCCTCGGGAGTCATTCCTCCCCCATCTCTGCCCCTCGGGGGGCCGCTCTCCGACGCTGGCCGGACCGGGCGGAGGGCGACAGGGCAGGGAAGGGCGGGTATGGGGAGGGTGCGGGGCCCGACCGCGCCTGCCGCGGGGCCCTGGCTCCGGGCGGTGCGGGGGGGGGGGGGGGGGGGGCGGATGCGGCCGCGGGCCGGAACGTCGGCGGGAGACCGACCGCGGAGCGCGGAGAGAGAGAAAAGGGAGAAGGCGGGGAGCCGTTACCTATACTGGGCCGCAGCCGCCGCCGCCGCCGCCCCGCTGTGGGTGAATCCAAAGTAGTTGCCGGTCGCCATTTTGGCATCTTCCCCCAGCCGGCTGGGCACTGCGGCGGGCACGGAGAGTCAGGTCCCATGGCGGGAGGGCAGCCGTGAAGGGGTCGGGGCGCCGAGGGATGGCAAGGGAGAGAAAAGGGGCCGTGAGAAGCCGCCCTGGCCGGCCGGGCCGCGGCCGCGCCGCCGTCCGCCTCCCTCCCCGCACTCCCTCACTCACTCGCACGCCCGGGTGGCGGCCGCCGCCTCCTCCCCGGAGCTGGCCCCAACCCCCGCGCCTACCCGCCGCCCGGGGCTGGGGAAGGGCATGGCAGAGGCCTCCACGGGCCACATTAGACTCACCATAGGTGAAAGAAACTACCGGGCATATGGGAATCATGGGCTCGGGCTGCTGCTGCTGAACTCTGAACTCTCACCCGCTGCCTCCCTCCTCTGCCCCACTCCTCCTCAGCGGAGAACAGACCGCCGCCGCCGGCCGCACAGCGCAAGCGCGCTAGTGCGATGCATCCTGGGAGATGTAGTCCTTACGCCCCGCGCCAACCCCACCCCCACCTCCACCCCCGGGTTGGCGCAGGGCCCCTAAGGAGCGGATTTCTGGGGTGCTGGTGTGGGGTTCCCTCGTGGGACTACGGGCCGGGCCTTATCCTAAGCGATGGTGACTCGCACCCGCTGCGGGAAGGCTACAAGCGGGGAAAGAGCGCCTCGCCCGGCCGCGGGGGAGTCGGGGAGCGTGACCAGATAGAGTGACGTCTGTTGGCCTTTTCGCCGCCTTACTTTTTCACCGGTTTCCTTTACTTTTGCATCTGCGTTTGTTCTCTGTTTCAGCCCTCCTCTCGCCTTTAATTTCCATTAGCATTTGAGCTGGCCTAATTCCTGTTGCTTGTCACTAGCCTTTAGAAAGCGGAGGAGGGAACGAGGGGAGGAAAAAAAGCAGAGGAAGTGCTGCACCAAGCATCTGC
>JADRCD010205229.1:0-26729 GCA_019843815.1 Montemys delectorum | reverse complement strand
CCCTACTGTAAACTGGATTTTAAAATCCAGTCACTGTTTGTTCATGAGTTGAAAGAATGCAGCATACCACACAGTAATGTAGATGTAAATAATAAGAGAAGCCAGTGAGGGGAGTTGTAAGAACTGCTACGCTTAATAAATTTTCTCTAGAGATAAATTGTTTTAAACTATAAAGTTTGCAAATTAAAATTACAACAGTGTAACCAACTTGTGATCGCTATGATTAAAAACTTTCTTTTTTCTTTTTCTTTTTAATTTCCATTGTTGAGGCATAGTTGGTACTTCACCAGCTAATGCTATTTTCTGTGGCTCACTGTACTTAGGAAATAGATGAAGTAGAACCTTTTAACTGAATGACTTAAGGATGAGTAGAACTGATAATAACAGCAAGATAGATCAAGAATGAGAAATATATGATAATAGGAACACGATATGCTGTAGAGATTTAAAAACTAGGATCTAATGATCAACTTCATACCAGTAAACTTAATACTGTGATCATTTAAGAAATTGAGTTGGTTGGGAAAAATCTTTCACTGAACAGCCCTGATGGCTTAAATATTTAATTAAACATGCCTGTTCTAATTTAACTGGATGGTAGTAAAAGAACAAATAATTTTGCTTCTACCTGAGACAGTAAAAACTATAGCGGAGAAAAACCCAGCAACAGGGCATACCTATCAATCACAGGACACACCCACCAAGACTTGGGAGTAGCTGATGAAGTCTTTTCAAGGTTCCTGGGAGAGGAGAATTTCATGTCAACATTCTGACTGGGATAAAAATGTTAACTGTTACAGCTCAGTGGTTAAGAGCACTTGATGCTCTTGTGAAACCTGGGTTCTGGGTTCTGTTCGCAGCATCCACATGATGGGTCACACTTCTGGTCTGTAGATACTATACAAGTGGTGTACAAGACATGCATGTAGGCAAAACACTTACATAAAGTAAATATAAATAAAATCTTAAAAAAATCTTTACTAGCAAACTGTTGTAAACTAGTATTATTTAAAACAATAGTTCTTTATAACTGAATTGAATATTTCTCAAGGAATTTAAGAATGATTTAAATATGACTATATTAATGGATTAAAGGACAAATTATTTCAAAAATATAAAGAATATTCAATAAAATTTAACACTATTGTGTGTGATAGGTCCCTTTCACAAAGTAGGTTTAGAAGATAAACTTACATGTTTTTTTGTTTGTTTGTTTGTTTGTTACAATAAAGATTGGATTTAATCATGAAATATTAAAACCTTTCTATTCAAAAATATGTAAGATTGGTTATTGTATCCTTGCCCTGTTTGTATTTTAACTTCCAATTTACAATGCTTTGGAGATTATTGCTATAAAAATAAGGCAAAAAATAATGTGAATTTGGAAAGGAAATAACTTCACTAATAAATGCTATGACTTTGAAGAAAAGTAAAAACTAAGGAAGGAGCTGGAGAGGTGGCTCTGGTTAAGAGTACATGTTGTTCTTACAAAGGGCTTGGGTTCAAGTCCCAGCACCCATATGGTGGCTTATAACCATCTATAACTCCAGTTCCAGGGGATCCAAAAGGTCCAAACTAATAAATAAACTGTTAGACTACAAATAAAGAATTTAGTATGATTCAGACTATACAAGTCATTGAAAAGAAATTCACAGAAATAAGTAGACAAAAGATTTATAAATCTTCTCTATTATTAGGCTACAAATATTTTAAAGAAAACTTAAATAAGAAAGGTATACTGTGTTCCTGTTTTGGCAGACTCAATATTTTAAAACTTGCTAGTTGTTTCATGTTGATTTATATTTTTAGCAAATTGGGAAAGATTCTGAGGTTTTTTTTCCTAATTAAATTGGATATACCATATGTCATTTTAAAATCCTAAGAGTGGGATGTGGTTTTGTCTTACAAGATGGTATGGCTTGTGAATGGCCTGTAATGTGGTGGATTGGAATTGGCTGGTCTATCACATTGGCTGATGAACCGGAAACATCCGTATGTGAGAACTTGATTGATTGTAGAAATCTTTTCAGGAGAAAAGATGAATTCAGTAAAGGATCTTTGAGAAACTAATACTGGGCCAACCTGTACATAACCACCTGCATTTGTTAAAATTTACGAAAGGCTTAAGCTTTTAGAAAATTGTAATAGATGTTACTTCTGTGACCATAAGGGACGACATCTTGAGAAAGTAAAAATCTACTGTATAAAGGTTGATTAATTCAACTCCATTAAAACAAATAACATTTTTATCAGATATGCCACAAAGTAAAAAAAAATAAACAAAAAATGCTTCTAATTAGGAAAAATGTAACAAACATTTAACTGATAAGTAATAATCAGAGACTATTTATAACACCTGTCCAAAACAAACCTGTAATGCAGCCAGTAGAAAGATGGGCTTTCCATGGGATTCTAGTGGAAAAAGAATGCTAAGTTAGGACAGTAAAGGTTGGGAAAGTATATATGTAAAAAATAAAACACTCCATCTGATTTAGAAATTGCTGAGATAGATCATGAAGAAACCAAGGCACTATTTCACTGTTGAGTGTGGATTAGTCCAAATACTTTGGAGGAAAAAAATGTGGAAATATCTGGTAGCATTGAAGATGTATAAATTTAATGACTCAGTGTGCTAGAGATAAAATACCAAAATCTTTTTTAAAATTTATTTATTTTAACTTTATGTATATGGGTGTTTTTGCCTGTAAGCATGTCTTTTACGATATACATGCAAGTCTGGCAGAGGCCAGAAGACAGCACAGATCCCTGAAACTGGAGTTAATGAATGGTTGTGAGCCACCATGTGGGTGCTGGGAATTGAACCAGACAGTGCTTTTAACCACTGAGCCGTCTCTCCAGTCTCAATCCAAACTTCTTATCACATTATTTAAAAGAATGAATTTGCGTGTGTCCATCACTGGTAGACTGGATCAGGAAATGTGGAAGGTTTAGGAAGGAGAATCTTATAGAATGAGTGACTCCTATGAGTCACTCCATCAAAGTACATAGGAGTACATCCATCAAAATGGTTACCTTGGGAACTTAATATTGAGTACCAAAATGTGACTTGATATATCTATCATCTATATATTTTCTATTATATAAGGCTTAAAGCTTGCTATTCAGAATAGCTGTGGGAATGGAAGTATTCCTGAAAACCAAGGAATTCGTGTGGAATGAGAAAACACAGCAGTCAGTATTAGCACGTTATTCTCAAGGATTTTGATTGAAAGAGATGAGACTACATAAAGTTAAGAATTTATAATGGAGAGAAATAGTGATGTAGTACCAAGTAGGACTTTATCTGTAAGTAGTAAAGCTTTGGGAAAGCCATCTTCTGAGTTTTGATATTATAGATACTTTTTACTATCTCATTTTTTTAAAAAGGAAAAAACCCATGCACATTTAAAATCTGTTACTTTGGAAAAGAGTTAAGTCTCATGCCCTTAAAGACCCTCTTTTCTTTTGATCTCATCAAGTACCTCTGGGTAGGAAAACAAGGCTGCATTATGAGGAATAGAAAGAACTCCAGCTCTTTGTGGATTTCCTGGAACTATTGAATCCTTCCTGGCTAAGGTGTAGATGAACAACACTCTGGGGATGCAGTGTTTGGATGCGTTTGTGACACCTTACCACTTAAAGAAACTGAGAGCTGTATGGCTTATATGTTGAAATTAAACTAAGCCCATTTTAATGTTGCATTTTAGTCACTGGAAAGTAAAGATACATATGTTGTGCTTTTCTAGTTAAGGTACATGGACAGCAGAGAAGATGAGCAGGTCAGAGGAATCACCATGAAATCCAGCGCCATTTCACTACATTATGCAGAAGGTAAACCATCTGTGTTTTGTTTATTTGCTCTCATCTTTCACGCCCTGCCCCTTCTCTTTTTGAATTAATCGCATGCCTTGGTTTCTTTGCTTTGTGTTCCATGCATCTCATTCTGGCCTCTCCAGATGATCTGTTGTTGTCAGAGTCAGGCTATCCAGGCTGGGATGCACATGGGGACCTCTTTGACTGGCTTGAGGGCAGAAGAACTGGCAGTTCACAGCTACCTGCCTCCAGTAGGTGATTGTGTGGATGTCTTCACAAGGAAAGTCAGGAGCTAGGACTTTTCTGACTGGTCCTTAGCTTTCCATTTCCTGGCTGGATCCTTCTAATGCTCCATGGCCTGCATATGAGATTTGGAGTCTTTAGTTATGTAACTGTGGGTTGCTCTGAGCACTACTACATGTTACTCTGATCAGTACTATCTTGCTATCCACAAATGCACATGTCATTCTGATAGTAACAAATAATACTCTGACAGAAATGGTCAAACAAATGCCATGAGATGTATGTTCACAAATGCTTTGTATTAGTGTAAACATTCCAGAAACTTAAATGTTAAGAGGAAAACAACTAAATGAATTGTTACATCCATGCTGTGGAGTATTATATAATGCTTAAATATATAGAATTATAATTATATAGGTCATATGTTTATTATTATGTAGAAAATGATATGTTAAGAGACAGAAAAGCAAGGTATTTCTGTGGGGTATGAATGTGCATGTATGCAAATAGGAAAGGCTTCTGCAAGATACATTTTAAACTTCTACAATAGATATCTCCAGAAACTGGATTATGATGAAATTTGTACTTTTCAAAATATTTATTTTTGTGCTTTTCTAAATATTTATTTTTGTACTGTTAGAAAACTTTATGCAAGATGTATATTTTGAAGAAAATAATAAAGAGTTATTTCCCTAATGGAGTGGCCTGTGGTTCATCCTTCACAGTGTAGCCTCTCTGGCTCCAAGAGAGGCATTGTGTATTGTGTGGCCATTTTCATTGACGTTACTGTCTCTGAGCACACCAGTTTACAGTGTGTAGTATTTCAAGTGATGCTTCCATTTGTTTTTAAATGCTCCCTCTCTTATTTGAAGTTCTTTCCCATTCTGTGGCCCAGGGATCTTGCTATGCAATTTTATAGACTTGAGGAAATTGTACCTTGTCACCTTCTATTTTCACACTGTCCTTTTGACTTCAAGACCCTCCAATGTTGGCTTTAGTTGTTGTGCCCCAACTTTGTCTCTGTTTACCCTCACTACCCTGAGCTAGCTGCCTTACTCAGATTTACTTGTAAACTCAGCTATTTCCCATCCTTGCTGTCTTTCTGGTAGAGACTGTGAGAAAGTGGCTTATAGAACCCTGGGATTGAGTGATCTATCATGTTTTCTTAAACTCTGGCTTTGGGAAGCTGGGTATTAAAATGTTCTAGGTACATGCTTCTTCCTAGGTTGTAGAGAAGCAGAGATTCAGGCTTGAGTTAGGGTGGGATGGCTTATTGAAATACATACAGAACTAGAGCTACTTTTAATGAAAATTTTTGGAAAAAATTAGACTTTTATTTGAGTGATATTTTGTTTGTTAGTTTCAGGGTCTCAGTGTGTAGTGGAGGCTAGACTTGAACTCTTTATCCTCCTCCTTCCTGCATTCTCTGCTTCCCAAATGTAGGGATTACAGCCATGCATCACCATGTTGACTGTATATTTAAGGCAGATTGTCTGACCACATCAGGTCAATTTTTTGAATGTTCCTTTTAGAACTCTACCCTTGTGTTTAGGTGTGGGTGTCTTTTTCTTATCCCTGCTTTTATGCTGTGTGGTTACAGGTTTGCCCCACTTTTCTACTGTCCTCCTTACACTTATCTGTGGCTGACTCCCTGTCCCCACATTTACTGTTCCTGAACACACAGACTTAAGATGTGATTGAGCTTTTCTTTTTATGCGAGTCTCTTGCAGAGGTTGCACCTGTGGATTGGTGTTTCTTCAGTTGGCTGGGCATCTAGTCATACCAATAAGAATTGGAGTCAATAAATATCAATTTTCCTAATCAACTACATTGGTTAGGAATGTTGACTGACGTTTTCTCAGGACTGACTCCCCAGAGTGGTATTTCATGCTGTAAAGGTGGGACAGCCTAAAGAGGAACCTTGGTGGAGGTTAAAGACGCCCCATAGGTTGCTTTTATCACCTTCTTTCCATCCCATCTGGTTGCTTTCTTAGTTGAGAAACGTTTATGAAATGTCAGTTCCTTTCTATTAGCCTGACGCTTTATGAAATGTGTTCTGTTTTATTATTTTTTCATTCTTTCCTTTGATTGAAATAGAAAATCTTATTTGAGTTTAAAAGGACAAGCTTACAACAACCTTAGAACAGTCTAGAAATGATTGAAAGCCATCAGACTGATGTCTGCATCTATGCATCCTATGTCTTGCATCTTCCAGAAGTCCAGTTCTTCTGTGGAAAATGAAATCTAGTATGTAGTTATGCCAGCACTTGTTGTAAATACTGGAATTATATTGTGGAACATTTCTGTTTCTTACCCATCACTCATGTTCCTTATACCAAGATACCATTGATGTATCTTGTCATTTCAAGAATTTGCAAACGCTCTACAGCAGTGGCGCCCAACTTTCCTAATGCTGTGACCTTTAAATACAGTTCTTCATGTTGTGATGACCCCAACTATAACATTATTTTTGTTATTTCCATAACTGTAATTTTGCTATGCTTAGGAATTGTAAATATCTGTTTCCCAGTTGTCTTAGATGACCCCTGTGAAAGAGTCACTTGACCCCAAATGGGTTGTGACCTACAGGTTGAAAACCACTGCTCTTCAACATCCTCAGATGACACAGTGCCTTGAAATCTGAATGCACATATAGTATCTATATTCAAATTTTAAACAATTTGAAATTCATGGACTAATCTTTGAGTAGTCTCTAAAGGCATATTGCTGACATTTCTGTTTTATAATCAGTTTGAATATGTGAGGAAATATTGCCACTGCAAGACATTTGCATTTTTTATTCAGTCTTTTAAAATATCTTAAATAAATTTACAAGTTTGTCTTTTTTGTAATAATAGATAGTATGTTTTCTTATAGGATATTGAATAAAATACAAGAATGGAATACAAATAACTCTTAATTTTACTTTGGTTTTTTTCCAGTTTTTATATTTAATCTGCCAAAATTTTATGTGTGCCTATGTGTATACAATGAAGTAAATATATAACTTATCTTCTCCGCACACAGTTCATGACTTCCAACATTAGTTAGATATCATTGTTACTTTTGTTACTTATGATTGTATTGGTTCTGGACTGATAATGGTGTTTACATCACTGACCGAGACAGTTTGGGTAGGATTGATGGACTAGGGGCCCGTACCATTTCAGCTTCATTGATTGATTACGTTCAGCTTCATTGATTGATTACGTATGGGAATTTTTAAGACTTTTGGTAATTTTTAAAAACATCTCAAACTCTCTGCAGAATAAGTTGAAGAAGAGTTTAGTTCATAAGTGTTTTTCATTGTAAATGTAAGAATGTATCAACTTGATTATATGGGACACTTGGGGTTCACCCAAGTGGCAGCCATTTGTGCCAGGATTTAATTGGATTGGGGAGATGGGAGACCCAGCAGCATTCTGCAACAAGGTCCAGGTGCAGGTTGTTTTTTTCTGGGTAAGTGTGGTGAGCAGGTTCAGAATTCACAGCCATGATGGCTTCTGTCTTTTAACTCTTCAGAGACTGAGCCAAGGGCACTGACACTCCACTCATCTCCATTGACACGAGGCCCACAGGCTTTCCTTTCCTCCTGCCTATCTGTTAGTCTAGGAGGGAAGGATTCCCTTTTTGTGCATTGTGACTGAAATATCAGATTTAATTTCCCCTTTTATGACAATGTCTTTTCTTCCTTCCTTCTTTCCTTCCTTCCTTCCTTCCTTCCTTCCTTCCTTCCTTCCTTTCTTTCTTTCTTTCTTTCTTTCTTTCTTTCTTTCTTTCTTTCTTTCTATTTTGTGAAGCATGTAGTTGGTGCTAGGCTTAAGATAAAACTTGGTGGTTGAATTCCAAACTAGATGCCTCATGCATGGCTTCGTTTAATCCTCCTGGCATCCCTCTGAGATGGTCATCCTTATTTTACTTATGTGCAAACTAGACTTCAGAGATTAAGGACACTAGTTTCTAGAATATAGTAGCAGGCCAAGTAATTACATTTCCAGCCTGTTCACTTGGATTGGGAGCCTGTTGGAAGCTAGGCCAGGATCTGGACTAATTCTTCCTGAAGCTTTGTTTCTTTCCACCACAGATTTACTGGGATTACTCCTCGACATCTTGTGGCCAGTGTTACCCACATCACTGTTGTCCTTGGTCATGGCCCAAGATGTGAGCCACATGGTCTGGCCTCTCTTGGTGGCTTTTCCATATTCCTTTGTGATTCTAACATCTCCCTGAACCTCCTCTTATTCCTTCTTTACCAAAACTTCCTCTGCAGACTTTCCAAGGCAAACATCAGCACACCCTCAGCATCACTAATGATGTTCCCTCTTCCTCATTCTGACCACACTTTTTGCCATATGTTTCTTTCGTGTTTCTTATGTCTGAATTAGGACATGGGGTTACCTTCTTACCCAGCGTCTTACTCCAGTGCTAGTTCTGTCCTATTTTAAATTCCTTCAAAACTCCTGCCATTCAGTTGCTCCTTTTTTTTAGTACTATGAGCTCCTGATTAGGCTCCCAGGTGATTTTGACACCTGACTCCTGATTTTCTTTTACATGTAACTTCTCCTGGTGGGTCCAGGAAGGAAGCCAAGAAAACTCACTTCAGAGACAGAAGCTTTAAAACAAAAGCTTTATTTTTGGATCATTCAGGGAGGCAGCCATTTCAAGATCTAAACTTTGTCCCTGAGGAGAAGCTATATTTTATTTGTAAAAGATAGCAATACAAAGCAAGGGGGGAGCTGACATTATGGGTTAAGCTAGGGAGTATGGGTTGGAGACTGGGCCATCTCCATGGCACCTGGCTTCAAGGTCCTTTACTCGTTCTCCTAGACAGAGTCATAAGGGAACAAAGGAATGAATGGGTCAGCTGCTTGCAGTTGGCATAAGAGGCAATTAGTTGTATATTTTTACAACTTATGCACCTTGGTTTAGATAACAGCACTTTCTTTATTCTTTACCAATTAACAGACAATTTAAGAAAACATTTGGAATAGTGGGATAGTTGTTCATTCCTAGGCTTGGTTACATGAACTTCTTTGACCCAGACATCAAGATGAAGAAGTCGTCCTTGAGATGTCTGGACTCAGACAGCTGTTTACAACAGAAGCTGTTCAGCTATAGTGAAGGCCCCAGCCTACTTGATGCCTGGGACCTTGAATTTAGATTCTGAAACAAAATGGTAGCACTTAGAATAAGGTTTTTTTGTTTGTTTTGTTTTTTGTTTTGCTTGTTCCCAATTCTCCAACATAGCTTTGACTGCCCCTAAAATTACTTCTCTTATGGCTTAGCCTTTCAGTAACAATGCTATTTAGTTTTTGACTTCCTTACCTGCTGCCATGGCTGCTTTCTGGATTCCAGCATCACCTGAAACTGTTTTTAGCCTTAGCTTTTCAAATTTAAGTACTTGTTGTGGGGCCTGGTAGGGTGCACTTCTCCCACCGGCTTAGGCATCTGTCCAGGAGGATTGTTTCAGCCTCTGATTCTGAGAGAAGCCTGGATTACGTAGATCTCACCTCAGGAACAACAGAAAGTTCAACATGTGACCAACTGAGGAGTAAAAATGTACTCACTCAGTAGTAAGAACAGTCAGATTTCACTGTTCCCTTCTCTACTGCCTTTGCTTTTCCCTGCTCTTTTGCCCACATGCTGAAGTACCCCCTTTTTATTTTATAAGATTGACTTTTCCGACCCCCATTAGCCTCCTTTACTTGATCCATGCCTTCTACAGCATCTGTCTTCCCAACATCTTCATCCAACAGTGTTTTTGCTTCCTTGACCCTCTAGCACTTCCTCCAGAAAAACTCCATCCTGATAAAGTTCATTCCTCTGCAGCCTTACAGGCCAGCTTTCCATTGCTTTCCTACCAGGTCTTGCTCATTCTCCCCAGCAGCTATTTGAAAACTCTTGGCAGTCTTCAACATACCCCTCAAACTCCTTTCCACAGACTCAGCAGACATTGCTATTTTCTTTATTGCAGAAAAGAAGTCTTAGCTGTCTGCCACCATCCCTTAAACTGTAACTGTGACATCTTTGCCTGTCTTCTGTCTTTAGGAAAGATGTGTGCTCTGGATTCAGGCCCCACTTAGTGCCTTTCCATCTGTGTCTGTCTTCCTCCAGATCTGGCCTCTAGACATAGTTGCATATGCACGCAGCTCTTTTCAACCTGAGTTCTTTTCAACCTGAGATCTCTCTGCATTCTTCTCTCTGGCCCAGTTTTCCTATTACTACTATTCTCTCAACTGCTCTGATCGGCCCGGCATCTTACAGTAATGACACACTCTGACAAGGTAACATTTGCAAGAGGATTGGACCTTAATGTACGACTCCGCTTCCAGGGTGGTGTAGCAGAGTGAGACATCAGCAAGTAATGACTCATGGTAATATGGAAGTATAGCTGCTCTGTTTACTACCACCACAACAAGCCGGCAAAGGGAGGGCTGTTCTCTGTGAATGTGAAAGTCCAGGATGTGGCCACAGTCCTTATAGCTGGTGTGGACTGAAATTATACTGAAATAAATACATACATACGTACATACATACATACATACATACATACATGCATATATAAATACCAAAGTGAATAAAGTGAACCATGGGCAGCATTGCATGGTCCAGTTTGTTTTGGAGGCAGATCCAGAGAACGCTTTTTTGGATGGGTTGTAGCCAGAGGAAAGCCTACTTTGTTCATTACTCCTAAGTCATTAATCTCTTCCTAGCAAACCCTCACTTTAACACTCTGGTCTACTTATGGTGAACTGCTCATGAGGAAAACCCCAGTTGTCTTGCTATGTCTTCTCACTTGAGAATGTCTGAGAAACAAGGCCATAGAACTTACTGACCCTGAATGCAGCAGCAGGGATGTGTTTCAAATACTACTTGAAGGTTTCTGTTACAAATTGGGAACACCATTCCTATATTTAAGACATTTATATTATATATAAATACATTGAATACAACATGTCCACAGATAGAAGATAGTATGTCTTATGCTTTATAAGTCTACCAAATAACAAGCTGTAGTAGCATCCTGTTATAGTTACCAAATACCTGAAGTAATTCACATAAAGAAGAAAAGTTTGTTTTGGCTGAGGAATATGGAGGTTTGGCCCCAGGCTTGTTTGGCTGTGGTTGAGATAGCACACCATGGATGGAACATGTAGCAGAGGAAGTGTCTCACTAGGAAGTGAGAGAAAGAGGAAGAGACTAGAGTTCTGCTAGCCCCTTGAAGGTCACTGTGGGTGGCTTACGGCTTACCCACCTCTTGAGGGTTCTGCTATCTCCTGGTAGAGCCAAGCTGAGTACTAAGCCTTTGAGAGATATGCCAGATTCAGACTGCAGAGGACACTCTCTTATTTGTATAACCTAGCCTTATACATTGGTTTAAAGCATACAAAGACAGTGGTAGTGTGGAAGAAGACCTGGAGCCAGGCACTCTGCAGGTGCTACATAGGTTCTGTATATAGTTGTGACTCTGTGCGTCAGGTAACTCAGTTCTTGCTTATGTTGCTGCTGTTTTTGGTCAGTTAGATTCAATCTTCCTTTTCTAATACACTGAATATAAAAAAGATACTTGCATGAAGTTCAGATCTTTATCTGAAGGGTGAGTTTTTCTCTTGTTGAGGGAAGTTTTCTCCTGAGCTTTCTTCATGAGCATCTGTGGTCACCTGCCGTGTTTTGGAAGAGGACTGCTTAGTCCACAGAGGAGCTTTTAGCCAGGTACTGGTGACAACTTGGTTCAGACAATTTCTCATACCACCCTAAAGTGAAGGGTATGGCAGAGTGTTTCCCATAACTCTGTTAGCAGGAATCAAGAGGTTTCTACCATAATTAATTTCAGATTAACTTAGAAAAAACGATTTTGTTATTTTAAATTGTTGCTTGGCTTATTTTGTTCAGAATGCCTAGGAAAAAAGGCAGAGAGGTTTCTGTCCCCAAGTGCTACATCAGGGATCCCTGTTACAAACTGGAAAGTTCCCACCACCCTCTATCAGCATCAGAGAGCTGAGGTAGAAGGTTCTGTTGCAGATTAGAAAGATCACTTGGCACACTTACAAAACTTTTCATTTATAACTCCCATACAAATAAGTAAACAAAAGGAGTTGGAAATACAGCTTAGTTGGCAGAGTGCTTACAGACATACAGAAGGCCCTGGGTTCAATCTACAGCACACTTGATGGTGCTTGTATGTGTCTGCCTACCTATAAATCTTAGCACTCAGGAGACAAGACAAGAAGTTCAAGGCCATCATTGGCTATATAGCATGTTCAAGGCCAGCCTGCAATACATTAGATTTTGCCTTTAATATTTTAAGTCCTATTACATTTTAATGTGATTTTTAAAATTTGATCCTCATCCACACAGTAGTAGAAGACATTTAATAAATAGATTTTTAAAAAGCAGCTCTGGACAGTGGTCCCCTCCCTGGCTGTAGAACTCGCGGCTCCTCCGGCACCATCTCTGCCTGCATGTGGCCATGCTTCCCACCATGATGATAATGGACTGAATCTCTAAAATTGCAGCGTGATTGCTTATTTGGTTGAGACTTAATCTAAGTGCTTAATCTAAGACGATGACTGGAACTTGACCTAAGAGAGCTGGCAGTAAAAAGCTTCATTAAGACACATTATTACAGTGGTGGCACACGCCTTTAATCCCAGCACTTGGGAGGCAGAGACAGGCAGATTTCTGAGTTCAAGGCCAGCCTGGTCTACAGAGTGAGTTCCAGGACAGCCAGGGCTACACAGAGAAACCCTGTCTTGAGAAACAAAACAAAACAAAACAAAACAAAACAAAAGACCCATTATTAAGGCACTGTTTAATAATGATTCCTCGGGTGGTGGGCTTGGCAGGGCTCTGAAAAGCTGAAAGGTCTTTGACAATTTCCCTGAAAAGGCCATGAGGCCTGAAAAAGCAATCTGTTATTAACCAAGATCAGTTTTTCCCTTCCAAACTCCAGTGCACTTTGGAAGTCTTTCTTGGAGCCTAGCTTCGTAAATTGTGGCTTGTGACCCATACGAGATGATGGAGCTAAGTATGGAAGTGTTGAAGAATCTGGTAATAGCAGGAAGACTCCTGAATGTGCAGCAACCAAGAATTAGTTCAAAGTCAAGGAGCAAGGAATCTGGAGTCCAATGGCAGCATTCACCTTGTTGCATGTCACGATGTCACTGCAGCCTTCTATCTGAGCATATAGTGTACGCTATACTGTGCGTGCTGTCATGGCATGCGCTGCCAAAGGAACCCTGAGACACCTCAGCTCTGTATGGATTCCAGTATTTTTACTGAACATATGAAATTATCTGCTGAAACTTGAATTTTTTTCAAAGCCTTATTTTTAATGATGGTTCTTAAACACTTTAACCTCCCTTCTAGCCCACCACCCACCAGAGGTAGTGGAAAAGCAAGGATATAGGGGAAGTGGACCTATTTAGAAAGGGTTCTTTGGAGCAAATCCTGTCTGCCTTGTCAGGAAATCAGCAGTTCAGTTCACAGATGTCAGCAGTGGCAAACTGTTCACAGATACACTCACAGACACTTCACAGCTACACCAGCAGTCCAGCTTGATAAGAGTCGGGTTAGCAAACACCAATCAGCAGCGGTGGCCTACCTAGCGGACTGCCAGACCTCAGCCTCAGCACAAATCAGCAGAAGGGACCCAGAGGGACCCCAGGAGAAGTTCTCCATTGCGCCTCTCTCAGCAAAGCAAAGATCAGCGAAGACACAAGACCACCAAGCTTTGAACAGCCAGCTCTGTCACTGTTGAGCCCTATTTATACGCCCTCCAAACATCACTTGTCCTCTATGGGTCTTGCCTCAGCATGTGCATCTGTCTCAGCTGACATCACTCTACCAATCAACAAGAAGCTGCAGCACACCACTAGAAGTTTTTTGGTGCGTTTCTATCTATGCAGTCCTGACAAATGGAGCTCAAATACACAGTGTAAGGCGGACCAATACATGCATAATTAGCAAAGAATTCTTCCTTCATCATGTGTTCTTTCACGTGCTTGCCTTAGAGAACATCTTCTCACCTGGGTCTGTTTCAGCTAAACATTCCTTCAGGAGTCGGCCTTAGCCTCTCACCTGTGTCCACTTTAGCTAAATATTCCTTCCCGTGTTTTCCCCAGTAAAACACCATCCAATCAACTTTCCAAAGAACTATTAAGTTTCTGTTTCAGTCTGCAATTATGGAAACAGCAGATCAATTGTGAAAACCAAAGACTATCCCTCCTCAGCTCAGTATCAAATCAGTATATCTTTGGATTATATTGTGTTAGAACTTTTTTTTGTTTGTTTGTTTTTGTTTTTCGAGACAGGGTTTCTCTGTATAGCTCTGGCTGTTCTGGAACTCACTCTGTAGACCAGGCTGGCCTCGAACTCAGAAATCTGCCTGCCTCTACCTCCTAAGTGCTAGGATTAAAGGCATGCGTCACTACTGCCTGGCTGTGTAAGAACTTTTAATTTTAAATATTGACATTTAAGAAATGACTGAGGTTTCCTAAAAAACACTCATAATTTGTGGCTTGGGATTTAGACAGAACTCCCAACTATTTCTGAAATGGCTTTAAGTATATTTCTGACATATTTTTGGCAATCATTTATATGAAGTGTTTTCTTTCAGCATTGACAATTATGAAATCAAAATATTGACCAATTCTGAAAAACATGGATGCTACATGCTTTATATTATCAAGTATTCACCCAAAATTTAATTCCTGATGTAAAAATAAATCAGTACATCTATCTCAATAGTACGCACATTTGTTTTAATTGTTACTAAATAGTAAATGTTTATGTGTACTAAAGAGTTGTTTCAAATTTTTATCCATGAGTTCTTGTCCATGAATGCTTGATGTGTATACATCCCATTTATGTGCCTGTGTACCCGGGAAGTATGTAAACATACCTTGATAAAGGGATGCTGATGGGAGGTTTAGGAAGGTGACTGGAAAGCATATGAAGCCAGGTCCTAGGAATCCAGCAGTTCAGTGCCTGTGGCGTTTTAGCATGTAGAGGGCAACAGGCAGCCCAGGTGTAGTGATTAAAGGTGTGGTTTCTGAAAATGAGTGGTTTCTACAAGTCTCAGCTTTTCTTTATTCATTTAGATGGCATTTGGCCTGCAAACTTTGAATTTGAGATCCTCTTGCCTCAGCCTCCCAAGGTACTGGCACCCGCTGGCTGCTTCTACCATTTTGAATTATATTTCATTTTGCCAGCGCAGAGTGAGATTCTGGCGGGATGTCCTCAGGATGGGTATTTTTATGTGTTCTTGTATCTAGCTCTGTGCAAAGGGGGCTAACATTGGTTACTGCTGTGGAGGGCTGTAAGAGAACATTATAGATTTAGAACAGTGGCAAGCACAAAGGTGAGCCACAGGGTTAGCACTGGCTGGGTTACTGCTGTCATACTTTATCTTTGTAATTTCACCCAGGACGAGTGAAGGTACTAGAATTATATCCCAGAGCAGTCTTCCCGTAGACGTCGTATTTAGCTCTCTAGTAAGCTGTTAGCATGTTGCAGATAATAAACACCAAGTGAAGGGGAGGAACAAAAGCATTTGTGTCTGAGCATTCACGTAATTAATTTGACTTTGAAATGTTATCACATATGGCAGTAATGGGGGTTAAGTACAGCACCCTGTAGTATTTATTATTCACGTGGCTTACTGCATTGTGTCAATGTTAAATATCTGATGAAGGCCAGTTGTCTTGGTGTGCCTGGGGCTTTGATGGGATGTATGCATGTTAGTGCTAACACCAGACAAATAAAGATGAGAGTTCCCCACCAGAGTTTACATTTGTTGGGAATGCTAAAGGAGGTGGTGTGAGGACACTCCCTGCACATAGTAACTGCTCCTCATGTTTTTGTGCAGTTTAGATTTGAGTCTCACTCTGATTTTACAGATTCACACTGCTTCTTGAGAAATCACAGGAGTTTGAATTTGGTACCTGCTGTATAATGTCTTAAATGGGCATTTGAGGCCTCCTTTGAACATTTTTTTACTTCTGAGCTCTCAGGCCAGCGGTTCTCAACCTTCCTATTGCTGCAACTCTTTAATGTAGTTCTTCATGCTGTGGTGACTCTTAACATAAGGTTATTTTCATTGCTACTTCATAACTGCAATTTAGCTACTGTTATGGATCATGATATACATATCTCATACACAGGATGCCTGGTATTTTATCCCTGTGCAAATGTAGTTCAACCCCCAAAGGAGTCATGACCCACGGGTTGAGAACCACTGCCTTAAGCATTGATTGCTTTCCATTTCAACTAACTAATGTATAAACAAGAATAGAGATGTTTTTCTCATAAGGATAATTTAATAATCCAGTATGTGTTTGGTGCATTAAAAGTCTTTTCCACAGTACCAGGCATACACTAATACGGTAATGAACTAGATGCTGTCAGATTTCACATGTTCAGTGGTAATGTTGGAATGATAGCTCTTTGGTCTTGTCTAAAAAGTATCTTTCTTCTAAAGTCCCCAGGTAAGATGATTGCTTGTCTGCACAGCTATAAATGTGTCTTCAAATTTTCAGGTAATGAGGAGTACCTGATTAATCTGATAGACTCTCCTGGACATGTGGACTTCTCCTCAGAAGTATCCACAGCGGTTCGCATTTGTGATGGATGCATTATTGTGGTGGATGCTGTGGAGGGGGTCTGTCCACAGGTAAGAGCTGTGATCCACCAACGCCTTATAGAGTATGTAGAAAGAGCAGACACTGTTGATTGCTGTGTGCTACTGACAGACAGTGGGTTTTATATTTCACATCTGTCAGTGTTCCTGACTGGAATGAAGTTTATCACCAGAGTCTTAAAGAGATCATAAGAAATGATGGCCACACTTTGACAGATCTGTCTCTGGCATCATCTTAGAAGAGAGACTTGTCGGGGCTGGAGAGATGGCTCCGTGCTCTTCCAAAGGCCTGAGTTCAATTCCCGGCAACTACATGGTGACTCACAACCATCTGTGATGAGATCAGATGCCCTCTTCTGGTGTATTTGAAAACAGCAACAGTGTACTCACATAAAATAAATAAATAAATCTTTAAAAAAAAAAAATTTGAGGCCAGCCTGGTCTGCAGAGTGAGTTGCAGGACAGCCAGGGCTATACAGAGAAATCCTGTCTCGAAAAACCAAAAAAAAAAAAAAAAAAAGAGGAGAGACTTGTCAAAAGCTGGGGCATGTTGAATTTGAGAGAGGTCTGGAGACTCTACTCCAATGGAAAGGTTCCCAAGTCATGGAAGGCTGGTGATAACAACGCAGTATCGTTTTCCTCAAAACATGACTGTTCTTTTCTGCTAGGGTCTCAGTATGCACACAGACACGCTCCCTTCCCACTATCTTCTACTATTTCTCTACTATCTTACATCCTTAATCCAGTGTTTCTAGTCTCACCAAAGTTTGGAGAATTAAGGCCAGAGTCATTGAGTATGTAGCTCTTGTGGTATCAAAACTCAGAAAAGCTAGTTCATTTTTTAAACATTTTTTTAAACCTTGCATTTCATCTTTTAAAAACAAATACCCATCTCCAAAGTCATTTTGAATTCTTCTTAGTACATATGTTGTCTTTTAATACTTCCGTATATTATTCTTTTAAGAAAAGAATAATAAAAGGCTTAATGTATTTAAATGAGGAAGATTTAATATTACAGAAAGATGTGCTCTGATTATCCTGCAGCCCTTGTGTATGCTCCCCTGAGGCCACAGGTGTCTCAGCTTGAGAAGCAGAGCCTTATCCTGTGCAGTGTGTGGAGTATCTGACAGAATGGGTGAAGTGAAGACACCTGACTTTAGGATAGCAGAATAGTGGGCACGTGGAAGGCCTTATGATTAGGGAGATGAGCAAGGGCTTCCGAGGCTGGTGTACTTCTGACCTATATGCTAGAGTGGTAGGTGTTTGTTTTATACTCATGTGTGTGTGTGTCTGTGTGTCTGTGTCTGTGTGTGTAGGTAGCCTAGTGAACATGTGTGTCTGAATAGTTATTCTGGGTTATAATATAGCCTAAGAATGTGTTGTTTACTACTTGAGAATTTCTTATGTGCATAGTATCTTTGCAGATCATGTGGGGTTTTTGCTTTGTTTTTAACAGACACAGGCAGTTCTTCGACAAGCTTGGCTTGAAAACATCCGCCCGGTTTTAGTGATTAATAAGATAGACCGCCTGATAGTGGAACTAAAATTCACCCCACAAGAGGCCTATTCTCACCTCAAGAATATTTTAGAACAGGTATTGTATTCTTTAGTACTTTAAAAGTGGGCTGAAAAGTTGTAAGAAAGTGTTGAATATGAGGTGGTATTAGGGAAAATACACTTACTTGAAAGCTTATTACATAAGATTCCTGTCTATTGGAGTCACCATACTGTGGAGAGGGGACAGAAGCAGTGTGCTCTTGGGAACTGCCTCTGATTTCCAGAAACCATCAAGTGTCAGGCTTGGAGCGGAGGCTCTTGTATTTAAAGCTCTGTAGTTTGGTTCTTAAGTGAAGCGATATTAAGAGGCTAAGATGATATTATGTTACCTGTTTTTAGATGAAAACTTTTTAGGCATTGGTTTCTTTATTTAGCACATATTTGTGTAGATGTGTAGATATATGCAGTAGCAAATTAGGAATGATAAGTATAAGGTGGACACGCCAGAAGCCTTGATTTCTAAAAGCTCCCAGTAGAGTGAGTGAGGCAGATGGTTGAGACATTGAAGATCAACTAGGTACCTATGTGATTTCAGATCCCAGTCTGAGCCAGAAAGGAAAAGACTGTCTCATAGTGAGACCTTGAGATGGACGTGTTTGCCAAGGTGAAAGTTAGAGGAAGAACGTTTAAGGAGACAAATTGCAAAACAAATTTACAATGTCGCAAAGCCTAGTATGGGCAGTGTTTCCTTCAGGAAATTGGTTGTGATCACTGAAGAATTGAGAGGTCATGATAAGAAGTGACAAGAAATGGGACCTGGCAGAAAAAAAAAACAACACAGACCTTGAATTTTAGTGAGGCCTATGTCAGGCATAGGAATTTGAACTTCAGGATCAGCGTAGATACATTTCTTTGCTAAAGGGAGGGAGGACAAATGCAGGGCATCGAGAGGCAATGGTAGCCCAGTCAAGCTTCCTACACAAATAGGATGTGCTGCAGACATTTCCTACCTGCAGAAGCACTGAGGAAAATGCTCACCACACTGAGTGGCAAGAGAAGAGCCAGGGTCTTTGCAGATGTAAGCAGGGCATTAGTTAGGGAATGGGGAGGAAACCTGTGGGAAGTCTAAATAGCAGGCTTCATTTTTCTCTCTGGGATAGGAAACAAGATTGTTTCTTTGAAGATTAGACGCTGGGGACTTAAACACTGGAATGGGAAATAGGAGAAGGACTGATTCAAGTTCGAGGGTTTGGATAGGATGCATTTTTAGTGAAACCCGCAGGATTAATCCACACAAATGGCCTCTTAGAAGAAGCCTTATTATAAGCCCCAGGTTTGCTGGAATTTGAAAGTATAGTTTAATATGTGTAAATTGTTCATTATAGTGTCACCTTTAGTGAACTCAAACTCGGACTATGGTTTCTAGCCTTAGTAAAGTTTAGACAGTGTGCTCCTTCCATGTGTGTCCTAGCATATGAATGACACTTTGCCATTTCGCCATCTCTCCTAGATTAACGCACTTACAGGAACTCTTTTTACTTCTAAAGTCCTAGAAGAAAGAGCAGAGAGAGAGACAGAATCCCAGGCGAAGCCACATTCTGAACAAGGAGAGCAAGTGTACGACTGGAGCGCGGGCTTGGAGGATGTGGATGACTCACAGCTGTACTTCTCACCAGAGCAGGGCAATGTGGTATTTACCAGTGCAATAGATGGCTGGGGCTTTGGGTAAGTCCTGCTTCTCTGTCTCTTAACTCTGTTTGGTGTCATTGTAATTTTATACCATTATACTGTAATAATAAATACACTTATCTTGTGTCCTACTGTGCCCCATGCTTATGATATAAAACATGGTAATAGAATGTCACATTCAGGACAGTAACATTGACATGGTCACGCTAGAGAACAGTAGTCATCATGAAGCTTCCACATGATACTCTGTGTAGTCACATCTACTCCCCCAAACCCTGAATAACCACTGAAACCATTAATGTCCTTCAGTTCTGTAATTCACTATTTTAAGAATGATTTATAAAAATTAAATCAAAACATATACAATAGAAATCGAACCAAATAACTTGTAGTCTTTTAAAATTTATTTTTTCCTCAGCATAATTTCCTAGATGCTAATGTTACTTGTTGCACACATTAAAGTTTGAGTCGTCCTTCTCTGAAATGCTTAGAACCAGAAGTGTTCTGTAGTTCAGTTCTTTTTTTGTATTTATTTATTTACATGTATACAGAGTATCTTGTATCCAGTATTCAGTTATATTACACACACAGTCTCAAGGTAACTTTACCCAGCAGTTTAAGCTCACCCATGCTTTGACTGAGGCTGAACATATAAAGTCTTGGAGAAATTTTCTACCTTTGTGTTTGTGTCAGTACATAAAAAGTTTTAGATTCTAGATTTTTGGATTAGGGGTGCTCAACTTGTAATAGTTGATCTCCCCTTCACCCCCAACAGTATTCTATAGTACAGATTTACCACAATTTGTCCATTTACCCATTAACGAACATTTGGATTTTTTTCCAATTAGGGGCCATTATAAGTATATGTATATTGTCAGCCAATACACTACCAACTAAGCTACATCCCGCGCCAGTAAATTTAATTTTTAAAGAAATTAGCCAACAGTTTTCCACAGGGCTTCTCTGCTTTAACTTCTCGCACAGAGTCTGGGTGGTCTGTCTCCTCTGGCGTCATGATGATGTGGCCCCTCCACTGGTCTCATGTGGTCCTTCTCTGGGCTGGGTACTGAGAGCTATGGTTTGAATCCACATTTCCTGACTGACAGTGTGGTCCATCGTTCCTGTGCTGATTTAGCATTTCTGTTCGTCTTGTCTGCTGTTCTGCGCCTAAGCTTTCAAAGCTCTTTGTGGGTTGTAGGTGTTGGGTCTGTGTCGTATGTGTGCTTATGTGATTCTTTCCTGGTCTGTGGTTAGGTTTTGTATCTCTTGGCCTTGTCTTTTACAGAACAAAGATTTTAATTTAGGTGAGTCAGCTTACCAGTTTTTCCTAGTTTTACATTTTGAAGCAAGTTAATTACTCTCTGCTTATCTCAAGACCCTAAAGATTTTCCTTCCTTTTTTAATGTTTTTGTTCACATGTATTAATTTTCACAGTGGGTTTCATTATGACATTCCATGCATGTACCTTATGAATTGTGATCAGTTCACCCTCTCTTTCCCCTTTTCCTCCCATTATCCCCTTTTCAACCAGCCTCTCTGTTCTATTTCTGTTTCTCTTATGACTTTTTACAATTAAATCTGGTTCATTGTGAGTTAGTAACTGCATAAAGTGTGTGGCTTGCGTTGAAGTTGACTACTTTCTACATTCTAGTGCCGTGTGTCTCCATTGAGTTTCCTGTTGTACCTTTGCCAGAGTCATGTGGACTGTTCTCCCTCCCTAACCTTAGTTTAGTCCCTCTCTTGGCAGTTCCTTGTGTGTTATAAAGCTTTTGTTCATCAGTGAGCAGGTACACTTAAAAGTAATGCTAATGGAGGTTACTATGGGAAAAAGCTTTATCCCACATATACATATGCTAGGCATTTAATCACTGTCAGTTATTTGATTAAATTCTCACAGCCATCTCTGATACCTGTCCTAGTATCTAAGGCTCAAAATCACCGAGGAGTGCTCAGCTTTATTCAGCTGCTAAGGATCAGAGCTGCCCACAGCATTAGAGCTATTTCGCTTAGATCTTCCTTGTGGAATAGAGACCTAAACCTAACTATGTACATGCAGGGGCTACTTTTTAGGAAATTACAGATTATAAATACCTTATTCCATCTGTGCCTAAAAGGTTATAGCACACCTAAATAAATGTAGGCATGAGTGTACAGAGAGAATGGCGAGTATGAACCTTTCCTCATTTGGTCAGTAGCTTAGTGTCACATTCTGAAAAATAAAGGCTAGAATGATCTCTCATATTTTTTCTAATTAAAAAGTACCACTGCTAGGCATAGTGACTTATACCTATAGTCTGGCACTTCTTTAAGATGAAGCAAGAGGATCCAAAGTTTGAGGGGAGGATGAGGTAGCTACATAGTGAGTTCTAGGTCAACATAAACTCTAGCCAAACACTATCTCAAAAAAGAAAAGAAGAGAGAGTAAAATGGTGCATTCTGTTACATACAGGCTCAGCCCTGTTGTGCTAGTTTGTGAGCATTGTGCTAGAGAACCACAAGGTGGAGGGCTTGTCCATAATAACGATTTTCATAATTTCATGTTTTATCTTCATTTGAGTCTAAGTCTTATAAATTGAAGGAAGTTTGCTCTGAATGGAGAAGGATTGGGATAGAATAAGGGTAACTTCTATACCCCATTCAGACTTCTCCATTTTTAGGTATGACTAGTCAGCATTCTCTGTACTAGCCAAGGTCAAATGTATAGATGGATGGAACTCATGCCAGTTTTCAACTGCTGGACTTGGAACACTGTCAAGATGGTGGCCTGAGTAGCAAGGCAAATATCTTATAATTTGTAGGTCTGATAGGGAGTACTTAATGAAAATCTCTACTACCTTTAGAATTTAAAATGGGACATTTATCTGACATTATTATAAAATAGAAAATATGACATGTTTAGGTAACACAGTTAACATATTTTAAAATCATGAAAACATGAAGTAGAAACCTTACTGGATCTCGGCCTGTCTGCAACCTGAGGTGACCTGTAAAGATGACCCACAAAACCCTGCAAAAGCATTCAAATCCAGAGGTTCAAATCTTCATGTTCACTTTAAAAATCCTGGTGAAACTGCCCAGGCCTGCAAGGGTGTGCATATCTGAAAAACTACCAAGTGTCTGAAAGACATCACTTTAAAGAAACCATGTGTGTCATGGGCTGTAATGGTGGAGTCGGTAGGTGTGCCCAGGCCAAGCAGTGGGACTGGACACAAGGGCGGTAGCCAAAAGAGTGCTGAATTTTTGCTGCACATGCTTACTGATGCAGAGAGTAATGCTGAACGCAAGGGTTTAGATGTAGATTCTCTAGTCATTGAAATATATTCAGTGAACGAGCACTTAAGATGTGCAGGCTGATTTACAGGGCTCGTGGCTAGGTTAACCCACACATGAGCTCCCCTGCCACATGGAAGTAAGTGATCCTCACTGAAAAGGAATAGATTATTCCAAAGGCAGAAGAGGAGGTTGCACCAAAGGAAACGATATCCCTGAAGAAACTGAAGAAACAAAAACTTATGCATGGGAGTAAATTCAGCATAAAATAAATGCAGATAAAAGTTTAAAAAGAATTTACCTGGAAATCCTCATCTAAACAGTTGTGGAAAATACATAAAATTCTTCATTAAGAGAAGAAAAAAGCATCCAGAAACTTGCCACATGAAAGATATTGTTGTTAAAACACAATGAACAGAGTTCAAATACTGAAGGTTGTACCAGAATGTGTCAGTCAAATGTGCACAGGAAAAGAAGGTGCCTAGGAGCTCTCCTGCCTCTTCTGCAGATGCAGGGCTGACCCCCACTGGGAAGCTCTGCTTGGCTTGCCTGCTCACTGCTCTGATAGGTAAAAGGAGCCAGGTCTTCTCTCTGTTTCCCTGGTTATGAGACAAAGCTTTATTTAGACACACACTTGGAGACACTCCAAGTGTGTAGCTTTATAGTTATACATGCAGATTGCCAAGCAGGCTGCAGACCTCCACTGAGACTTGCAGACCCAATCCATAGGCAGCTCCAGAGTCAATCCTGGAAGCCTCTCTTCATGAACACAGTCTCCAACCTGATTTTTCCAGGGAATTCCAACCCTTAGGGGAGAGACAGCAGCACTCTGCCAGCAGTTTTCCAATGGAAAGATGCAGAACTTTCTAGGGCTTTGCGGGGAGGTAAGAACTTGTAGAGAGAAGAAGAGTTTTTTATTTCACAAAAGCAAAACATAATAATTAGTAATATAGATGTTATAGAAACTAAAGTTTGGGGAAATTAAAAAATATGAAGAAAGCTTCTCAATAAGTAACTGTTTGATAAAGTTGAAAATGAAGTTTATACTGTAGCAAATTATAGAGAAAGTAAAGGGTCTCATGAGACCAACTTCAGAAAATCAGCAGCTGTAGCTAATTTGAATCTCCATCTCTGGGTATCTTTCTCTTCTTTCGTCCTCAGTGAGAAGGGTCCATTGCTATTTGTTTTCAGCAGTCTGTAATCTCTGGGTTATTTTTGTTTTGTTTTGTTTTGTTTTGTTTTTAATTGAGCCACTGCCTGATGACCTAAGCATTTCTCATTCCTACTGTAATTGTTGACTTCAACTCCTTGAGGTTCTTAGTAATATCACTTAACTCGTTTAACATTAATGAGTGGTTTTCAGGAAAGCCACCCTAGCTGACATGTAAAGAAGTGAGTGTGATATGCTGATTTTGGATTCCTTCAGGAACCAGGAAGGCAGTAGATCTACTCCTCTTCCCTCTCCTCTTCCTCCTCCTCATCTTCCTCTCTTCCTTCTCTTCTTCCCTCTCCTCCTCCTCCTCTTCTTCCTTCATCTCTTCCCTCTCTTTCTCTTCCTCCTCTTCCTCCCCTACCTCTCCTTCCTCTTCCTTCTCTTCTTCCTTCTCCTCTTCTTCCTTCTTCTCTAATTCCTCCTCTTCTTCCTCCTCTTCATCTTCCTCCACTTCCCCTTCTGATTCCTCCTTTTCTCTTTTTTAAATACATTTTCAAACTGCAGATTTGGTGTTGCAACAAAATTAATAGGAAAGTACAAATTTCTCCAGTACTCTCATCCATTCGTAAATTTGCTGTGACCATTATCCTTCACTGATGTAATTCGTTTGTTGTGAGTGGTAAACACACGGACACATCTTTGACACCCAAGATTCTTCCCTGCATCATCATACCATATAGAATAGTCTGACTTCTCCAGAAATTAATAGTAAGCAATAATGTAGGTTACAGAGAAATTAACCTTTTTGAAAACTTAAATACACAAGAAAGCCTCTGCTAAATAAATAACTGTTGGATCAAATAGAAAATGCAGTTTATATAGTAGTCTAATCTATTCATTCTTGCCTCTCTTGCACCACTGGCAGCCACTGGTGTTTCAACTTTCACATAGTTTAGACTTTCCTAAAATGTCATATAGTAAATTGAGAGATATGTAGCCTTGTAGGTTGACCTCATTCACTTAGCAAAAAGCATATTTGCTGTCTCTATGTATTTTTATGGTGCACTAGCTCATTTTTGCTTAGTGCTGAGTGATTTCCTCTCCTCTGGTTGTTCTACAGTTTGTCTGTTGACTTGCTTAAAGGACACTTTGCTTGCTTGCTTCAAATTTTGGAAATTGTGAATTGAACTACTATAAACATCCATGTGCACATTTTTCTGTGGACATATGCTTTCAGTTTATGTGAATACTTAAATACATTGCTATATCACATGTGAGTGTGTTTAGACATTTAAGAACCCACCATACTGTCTTCCAAAGTGGCTGTACTATTTTGCATTCCCACCAGCGATGGATAGAGTTAATATTGTTCTGCATCCATGTCAGCATTTCATGGTATCATCATTCTTGATAGCTTACTTGCCATCTGTCTGTCTTCTTTGCTGAGACTGCTGGCAAGTGGGCTACCTGCAATCTTTCTTTAGTTGCTCCATAGCCCCATTGATAATCATTCTGGTTCTTTTGAATTTTTCTACACGGATGACCATGTCACCTTCAAACAAGAATGGCTTTACCTTTGTCATCTCTGTGGTTGTAGGCTTTTCCTTCTTACATTTACTCAAGCTCTCAGTGACATGTTGAAGAACTGTGCAGGGCAGGGAGGACTTTTTGTCTATTTCGGAGCAGGTATCTTCTAAGATGCTAGGACTTTAAGAGTTCTTGACACAATGAGAAGTACTGTTTCCTACAGGAACGCAGTTTCTAAACCTTTAACCACAGAATACCCTATACCTTGGTGCTGCTTGGCTCTTCTCCAGTGGGTTGAAACTGTGGTGCTAGCTGGCTTCTCTGGGGTTGATAAGATTAGAGCAAATGTGTATGTCTCTGCTAGTCCAGGATGCTACATCTCTAGTTTTGGCAGATTGGGTCTCTAAAGTTCATTTCCCTTGTGAATAATGACACTTTAAGCAGTGAAGACAGCTCTGTAATTAGTGGAGTTATAATGGGCAGCTGACACCTCTGCTTCCTTGGTCTCTGCACTTTTTCTCAAACTTCAAACATGCAAAGTTAGGAAAGGAGCTGCAGCCTAAATTCTAATTCTTGTCTATGTATAGAATGTTGGACAGTGACATAGATGGCAGTGTCACACTGCTTGTGTTTGAATCCCAATCTCACTTCCTGTGTAATGTCTTTATATCATTATTCTTTTCTATAAGATGAAAAAAGTTTGTAGGACAGCTAAAAATATTAGGTTAGTAGTGGTATAAAGCATTCTGAATGGTATATGACAAAGAAACAGTGAAGTGTTAACTGTATTCATTGCTATTGCTATAACATGTGCTATTGGTTTTCTTTCAGAATTGAGCACTTTGCCAGAATCTATAGTCAAAAAATTGGCATCAAGAAGGAAGTTCTTTTGAAAAC